>WTXC01000083.1:0-119346 GCA_022496195.1 Lactifluus subvellereus | reverse complement strand
CTGCAAAGACGTGAAACACAAGGAGGGAGAGTACAATATGTGATAACGTTAGTAGTAGTTGCGATAACAATGATGAGAGGGAGTGTACGGCGGTGGACAAGAGAGCGCAGTGTTGACAGGTTACTTAGTATGTAAATGTCGTCCAGTCGTTGTTCTTTTAACCTGTGCATGGCGGAAGAAAAGGCTGGTTGTATACGTGGCGACATTTAAGGGACTTGGAGAAACAACTTCAGGTTTCGGATGGTGGTGGTTGGCGCGGGTATGGCAGCACGTCTATCCGTACGACGCCTCCATCCATGCCTTTCTTGGCGTTCTCGTCTAATTCCTTGTCCGTCTTCGCGCCAGCGGACATCTCATCCGGGCCCAGGGCGTCGACTGGATACGCGGGCAGTGTTTTCATCGTCGCATCAAGCGTGGCGCTCTCCGTAGTGTTGCCGGAACTGACACCGGCCCCGCTGAGCCCGAAGCCGGTGGACCAGCGCATGGTAGCGCCAGGCGGGCGTGTTGTCTGCGTGCGGAACTTGAGTGATAATGTCCCGCACTGGCCATCGTCGTCGTCATTCGCATCTCGCGAATTGGTGCCAGAGATGCAGCGGAGTAAGGCCGTCGCGACGACAGGAACGTTGGCGACGGTGAGCGACATGCAGTCTTCGACGAATGCAGAGATCGCTTCAGGAAAGCCACCTTCGGAGATGATGAACGCCGCATGCACGAGGGACACAATTGTTGTCACAACTGCAGCACGAGGTTAGCGCTCGAGTAAGAAGAGGAGTGACGGCGGAGATACTCGATGTGGAGAAGATGAAGATAAGACGCCAGCGAAGACGCTTATCCTCGAGGCCTCGAATGAGTCGAATGGGTAGCAATATGAGCGATAGGTCAGCAAGGATGTCCGCTATGTAAGGCTCACGTGAGCGCAGAAAAAGGGGAAAAGAGAAGTATGGATGCGTACACACGAGCTGACAAATGGGGACTTGCTTTTGAAGACGGCACTGTGAGCTAGCCGTGTCTTTCCAGTCGTTGTGGCTGTTCTCGCAGGTCCAGATAAGCTGGGCGAGGAAAAAGATATTGGCGCCGACAAACACCGCGGCGAGCCACTTCAAGCGTTGACGCATGAAGGGGTTTGGGTCGATATGGATGATTGAGAAGAGGATGGATATCCGAGCGGTCCATATGACCATGTAGAAGTGGAGGCCATAAGGTAGTAAACAACGACGCGGCTGAGCCTGGAAAGCTCCGATGGGTGTTCAACGTATATAAACACAGTGCCAATCTGAACGAACAGACTGGAGAATAAAATGCTGAGGGTTACATGGTCACACTTCGGGGAGAGGAGTGTGGGATATACCAGAGGAGAGAGAAAAGGGCCCAAGCGTCGTCCCACCAGTAGCGTGTCCTCCGGATCCATAGGCGGAGCAAGGTCATGCATATCGCTACAAAGCCACAGACCGATTCTGTAACTAGAAGGAAGAGGCCAACAGGCTGTAAGATAGACTATATGGAATAGAGAAGGAAAGTACCTTCGGCTCCTTTGATCAGCACAAGAAGGTCGTGAATGTTGGTACCCATGACAGGGTAGTGCTTGAGGGAGGATCCTAGCAGCTCGTCTGATATAACGTCGAGCGACTACTGCATCAGATGGACGCATCATGGCCAAACTCCACTACTTCGTGAGCTTGGTTCGCCACTCCTCATAAGACACCTGATCCGAATATAGTGCAACGCACCGCTAAGTCGTGTGTTCGCCACGCTATTGCTTGTTCCCATGGGTTCTCTCGGAAACAATAGGTATAAATATATAGATCCTCGGATCACTCGGGATATGCAACAGGACAATTAAAGAGGCTTACCTAGTGATTTAAGGGATAGGTGGAGAAGACGAATCCGTGGATGGTTTCCGAATCCGAGAACAGGGAAAATACAGTAGACTCCCTCCTATCGCATACCTCTCGGGAAAGACCCAGAGGTATGGGTTATTAGGGAGTATGCGGTATGCGAAAGAGCCATATTGCAAAAGGCGCCAAATTGGGAAATCCGAAGATGTATGTCGTAGCGTCATGCATCGCAGGGCACAAAGGACGGGAAGCCGGCCACCTGACCAGCCCGTAGGACGGAGCGCGCCGACGCAGCCATTCAGTTGAGGCCATATCTTTGGCCGTCACCCTCACAACCGCCACAATCGCACAACAACTGCAAACCTGAACCATCAAAATCCTCACCACGGATGCATACCTCTCGAAGATGTGCATGGAGATCTTTCCCCCCACCTCGCCACCCTCTTCTACTGTAGGGAGTTGCTGTCACAAATTGTCACGGTGCCGTTTTCAACTCGCGCCCCGAGCCCCGAGATCAGCAAACAGTTCAGCCCTATGGTTGTAAAAACCGAGATAGGGATCTATGATTTTGAAAGCTGTTGTAATGACCTTTTGAAACGACTGGCCATTAAAATCGTTATATCGAAGCAGTATCAACACAGATTTCTCCGGTGTCAAGTTGGAATATCCATGGCGTATATATGAGTATCGAATGACAAAAACTCCGAGGGCAAATATCCCAATGCAAAAGTCGATTTTGTAACTCTTTTGCAAGCCGATGCACGTGATAGTACTTGAGTCCGGGGCGCCATCCAAAAATGAATACAAGCTCAGGCTTTTTGCTATTGGCACTACTGTATTAGTAAATTGATAATGTGTGCATCCTCAGCATAGCTAGCTGGTAACCGTAAATATAGATCACTATTGTTTCAGAGTACGAGTTGGAGGTGCCACTGATGCTAGCTCTTTCTTGCTCCACAAGTACTGGCAAAAAAGTTGAGAGGATATATATTATATAGTGTGCATGCTCGATCTTGTGCCCTTCTCTCCTTGGGTCGCTCCACCGTGGCTGGGTTAGATTAGGACAACTGGAAGTCGTGAAGAATACTACCGCACGTCTAGCCCTCACGGAGGACCGCAGAGGATGCGAGCCTGGTGACACTCTCCATCCAACGGTTTACGGAGAGCAGTCTGACTCGGAGCCCCACTCGGCGATCGTTTCCCCAAGATCAGCTCTCGCGGTCTCCTCCGTGGAGGCCTGAGCCTGCGTGATGGCTGTCGCACCCAAGATCCCCACAGCCTGAGAGATCATCATGATTTATTTAGCCGACGGGGTACAGTAAGTTGCCCCACGACCACAAAACACAACTTTATCACAATCAAAACGCCAGTGATGGATATGATATGGATAACACAGCTATGTATGCAAAGCTATGAGTGTTCACTGAGGGCATGTTACAGTGTAACCCAATTCAATCGTGAAGGTTTGATCCAACCAGGTCAGAACTTTCAAGAAAATACCCATACTGTACAGTAGCAGTGGAATCCCGGCGTCGCCGCGCGTTCCCACGAGAATGACGAGACCGCACCATTCACTACAATAGCTCCTTGTAAAAGTCGTACTGTAATCAATTTTTTTGACGATGGCCGGTTGTTTTGGGTGGGAAATGCCCCGATGTGACCATGATATGACCGAATGTCGATAGACTCGATAGTCATGACCTGTCGACTGACTGTCTTTGCAGAGGATATTCGCTCCTCGGGCAGGTACGGCAATACTGTAGTACAATGATACAGGATATGGGTTATTAGCCGCTGGCCGTGTCAGTGGCGCCCCACCAGCGAACCGTAAAGCAAGCAGACGCCGATTGATCGTGCGAGTCCGACATCTTTGACGACTTTACGTGTTCGGCGTCGTACTGTATCTGTAAAAAAGGTTACAGTACTACGTGGAGCTACTGTAGAACCTCCGTCTTCTTCGGGGAGACGGGACTCGGAGGTGCGGTACGTCGCACAGTGCCAGACGCCCAGAGGACAAGATGTGTACAGTATGTTTATCCATCCCATCATGCGCATCACGCATCAACACATACATACCCAAACTGGCAGCGTTAAAAGAGATCAACCCCTCCAGGTCCCTCAAATGGCCCACAGCGCGATAGTCTCCGTGTACTTGAACTTTCGCCCCGCCCGATCTGCCCCGCGGAAGCAAAACTGGTTCCCGTACAGCTCAAACTCGATGTGTGGGCCATCGAGTACCATTTCCGCGTGTCGCACATCATTGTTGCTGCTGCTGCTATCACCGCCATCTGTTCCCGAGTTTGCCACCGAGTCACCAGCACAGCAGAAGGTTCTGCGCTATAAAGAAGGACGACAAACGTGAAGACAGACCCCCGCTTCGGTAAAACTGTAAGAGAGTGGAGAGGATCAGGGTCCACGTTCACCAAAGCGACCGGGTCCGGGGGGAGGGGGGTGGCGGCAAGCAGAAATAGAAGCGGCACCTTTTAATCTATTCTTGCGCATCACCACCTTGAACGTGTTCTCCGTCTCTTGCACGACGATACCTGACGCGCCCACGAGCGCAGCGTTCCTATTTCTGCGCACTGAGTTTGTGTTCCACCAAAACTGGTTAGGCTGAAAAATCCCCCGTCTGAAGATGCGGGCACGATGAACTGACCGATCATGATCGAGCCGTGGAAGTCAGCCTTGACCAGCTTGGCGTGCATCCCCGCAGCCTGGGGCATCGCCGCCGCCGTCGCCCTCCTCGATCCCACTTCGCCCTCGGCACTCTCCCTCAGCGGCAGAGGGGGGGCGTTCAGCGCAAGCAGCTCGGACATGTACCCGAGCCAGAGCCGATGGAGCGGCACGAACAAGTCCCACCTAGAGCAGACAACAAACAAACAAACAAACAAACATCACTCCCTCGCGCGCAGCGGCAGCTGAGAACACACACGCACCTCGCCTCCTCCTCGCGCAGACGCCACAGGCCCTTCTCAGCGGCCTCCCTCCGGCCCATCATTACCCTTCTCCTTTTCGTCGTTTCCTCTTGCTTTCGCCGTTGGCGCGGGGAGGAGTTGCGCGGCCCCTGGCTCTTCTCGGCGAGAACGAGCTGTCGTCGACGTACGCGCTCATTGTACAGCGCCTGTGCGCGTGCGCGCGATCTGTCCGCGGGGAGTGAGAGCTGCGCCTGGACAAATTCGGGCGTGAACGGGCGGTGTGCGCTGGTGGATTTCACCTGGGTGGCGGCGGTCTGGCAAAAGAGGGACCGTTTAGAAACGATGAGATTACGGGAGTCTTACGTACCGCGGTAGTTGACGATACAGAGGGCGCATGATTATCGTCTTCGTGTATCGCACTCTGATACAGATTCATTTGATTGTACCACCTGGCTAATAAGACGAAACGTCGCAGAACGAACGACTGACTGATCATCATTATATAAGCAATGAGCTTTGCAAGATTTCGACTCGGACTGATTCAGTTTAAGCATGTGATGCGGGAAAAGAAAAAATTGTGAATTGAAAGTAGGAAAAGGAGAGGAACGCAACGAGCGAGAGTTGACTGTAACAGGCGAGTGGTAATTGAATGAAAGAAAATGGAAGGGGAAGATAAAGAGAAAAGATTGATGATGCACGATAGCTCAAAGGAGAGGGAGGGTGCGATCATACGCGAAGTAAAGACATACACATAATTCCGTTCCGTTCCCTGACATATCCTGCTTCAGTTGGTCCTTGACCGCAGCGTCCTGCTTGGGGAACCGTGGTGCCTCAGATGTTCAAGTTGTGGTCTCCGCATAGCGTTACAGATAGAAGACAGCATGTTCTGGAAGCGGAATTACAGATGCCCATATTCTCGAGTGTTCAGATCGGAGACTTGGGCTTTCTCTTCAAGTTGACGATGCCGCTGCTGGCTGTTTCCATGATCTTCTCCGCGCAGCAACCCGCACCACTTGGTAACAAGTCGAGTCAACAATTGAATACATATACAGTATTCGCCGAGTGACACTCTCCCTGCTGCTGTAGGGTCTTCTAGCCCCCGCCTTTGCTCACAGTGGCCTGATTATGGGCAGTTCAGACGCCAAGTTCAAATTCATGACGAAAACACAATCCCGTCACCATTTCTACTAGTAGTAGGTTCGCACATCATGTCGCGCGGTTTGTGGATGCCTTTCTCAGGGTCAAGCTCTCTGAGCCACTAAGAGAGATCAAATGTGCTGGTTCGTTTTCTCCCACTAGGCCTGCTACGTAGCCAATCCCCGCGCTTAACCCGGAGTTGTACTGGTGGTGCATTGGGCAAGGTTCCATTGAGCGCAACCACATCACGATCGTTGGTGTCATCCATGTCTCTGCGGGGAGTTGGATGCCGGTTTTGCAACTTGACCATTACGTCCTCGTTCTCTTCCCATATGCTTAAAAGTCAGTCACAATACCTAGACATTATACAGTACTTTGACGAGCGCGGTTGATCACGTTTTTATAACCCCCACTAGAATAATTCTAGGGTGGACGACTAGGGCCAAAGCCTTCTATCAAACCCGCGCCCGTGAGCACGGGAATCCCGTGCCCGTAGGTGCGGGTGCGGGTGGACAAAAAATTTGCCCGCGGGTTACTCGTGCCCATCACTATCCATAGGTGTTAATTAAGCATGACACACACAGTATCGTCTACAATGCCTCCTGTTATATATATGAATGGTGGTCAGGGTCACGTGTGCCTAGATCATGCTCTGACTTGGAGACATGGTTTCCAGGCATCGATGAAAGGTGGGAGTTGGGTCAGAAAAGACACTTATCCAATATAAGTAAACAATGATAGGGTTGGAGGGACCCGAGCGGTACGTAGGTGAGGAAAGGCCAAAGACGTGAAACACAAGGAGGGAGAGTACAATATGTGATAACGTTAGTAGAGTTGCGATAACAATGATGAGAGGGAGTGTACGGCGGTGGACAAGAGAGCGCAGTGTTGACAGGTTACTTAGTATGTAAATGTCGTCCAGTCGTTGTTCTTTTAACCTGTGCATGGCGGAAGAAAAGGCTGGTTGTATACGTGGCGACATTTAAGGGACTTGGAGAAACAACTTCAGGTTTCGGATGGTGGTGGTTGGCGCGGGTATGGCAGCACGTCTATCCGTACGACGCCTCCATCCATGCCTTTCTTGGCGTTCTCGTCTAATTCCTTGTCCGTCTTCGCGCCAGCGGACATCTCATCCGGGCCCAGGGCGTCGACTGGATACGCGGGCAGTGTTTTCATCGTCGCATCAAGCGTGGCGCTCTCCGTAGTGTTGCCGGAACTGACACCGGCCCCTGCTGAGCCCGAAGCCGGTGGACCAGCGCGTGGTAGCGCCAGGCGGGCGTGTTGTCTGCGTGCGGAACTTGAGTGATAATGTCCCGCGCTGGCCATCGTCGTCGTCATTCGCATCTCGCGAATTGGTGCCAGAGATGCAGCGGAGTAAGGCCGTCGCGACGACAGGAACGCTGGCACGGTGAGCGACATGCAGTCTTCGACGAGTGCAGAGATCAGTTCAGGAAAGCCACCTTCGGAGATTATGAACGCCGCATGCACGAGGGACACAATTGTTGTCACAACTGCAGCGCGAGGTTAGCGCTCGAGTAAGAAGAGGAGTGACGGCGGAGATACTCGATGTGGAGAAGATGAAGATAAGACGCCAGCGAAGACGCTTATCCTCGAGGCCTCGAATGAGTCGAATGGGTAGCAATATGAGCGATAGGTCAGCAAGGATGTCCGCTATGTAAGGCTCACGTGAGCGCAGAAAAAGGGGAAAGAGAAGTATGGATGCGTACACACGAGCTGACAAATGGGGACTTGCTTTTGAAGACGGCACTGTGAGCTAGCCGTGTCTTTCCAGTCGTTGTGGCTGTTCTCGCAGGTCCAGATAAGCTGGGCGAGGAAAAAGATATTGGCGCCGACAAACACCGCGGCGAGCCACTTCAAGCGTTGACGCATGAAGGGGTTTGGGTCGATATGGATGATTGAGAAGAGGATGGATATCCGAGCGGTCCATATGACCATGTAGAAAGTGGAGGCCATAAGGTAGTAAACAACGACGCGGCTGAGCCTGGAAAGCTCCGATGGGTGTCCAACGTACGTGAACACAGTGCCAATCTGAACGAACAGACTGGAGAATAAAATGCTAAGGGTTACATGGTCACACTTCGGGGAGAGGAGTGTGGGATATACCAGAGAAGAGAGAAAAGGGCCCAAGCGTCGTCCCACCAGTAGCGTGTCCTCCGGATCCATAGGCGGAGCAAGGTCATGCATATCGCTACAAAGCCACAGACCGATTCTGTAACTAGAAGGAAGAGGCCAACAGGCTGTAAGATAGACTATATGAGAATAGAGAAGGAAAGTACCTTCGGCTCCTTTGATCAGCACAAGAAGGTCGTGAATGTTGGTACCCATGACGGGGTAGTGCTTGAGGGAGGATCCTAGCAGCTCGTCTGATATAACGTCGAGCGACTACTGCATCAGATGGACGCATCATGGCCAAACTCCACTACTTCGTGAGCTTGGTTCGCTACTCCTGATAAGTAAATATCAAGGGCCGAGGATGAGGACCGCTACTATAGAGTTACAAAAAAAGATCGAAGGTTCTCGTTCTCTCGGAAACAATAGGTATAAATATATAGATCCTCGGATCACCCGTGATATGCAACAGGACAATTCAAGAGGCTTACCTAGTGATTTAAGGGATAGGTGGAGAAGACGAATCCGTGGATGGTTTCCGAATCCGAGAACAGGGAAAATACAGTAGACTCCCTCCTATCGCATACCTCTCGGGAAAGACCCAGAGGTATGGGTTATTAGGGAGTATGCGGTATGCGAAAGAGCCATATTGCAAAAGGCGCCAAATTGGGAAATCCGAAGATCATGTATGTCCTATGAGGGAGTGGGTTTATACCTGGTATGTGCCCTAGCTCCCCCAAAGGCAACCCGGTGAGCGTAGCGTCATGCATCGCGGGGCACAAAGGACGGGAAGCCGGCCACCTGACCAGCCCGTAAGACGGAGCGCGCCGACGCAGCCATTCAGTTGAGGCCATATCTTTGGCCGTCACCCTCACAACCGCCACAATTGCACAACAGCTGCAAACCTGAACCATCAAAACCCTCACCACGGATGCATACCCGTCGAAGATGTGCATGGAGATCTTTCCCCCCACCTCGCCACCCTCTTCTACTGTAGGGAGTTGCTGTCACAAATTGTCACGGTGCCGTTTTCAACTCGCGCCCCGAGCCCCGAGATCAGCAAACAGTTCAGCCCTATGGTTGTAAAAACCGAGATAGGGATCTATGATTTTGAAAGCTGTTGTAATGACCTTTTGAAACGACTGGCCATTAAAATCGTTATATCGAAGCAGTATCAAAACAGATTTCTCCGGTGTCAAGTTGGGAATATCCATGGCGTATATATGAGTATCGAATGACAAAAACTCCGAGGGCAAATATCCCAATGCAAAAGTCGATTTTGTAACTCTTTTGCAAGCCGATGCACGTGATAGTACTTGAGTCCGGGGCGCCATCCAAAAATGGATACAAGCTCAGGCTTTTTGCTACTGGCGCTACTGTATTAGTAAATTGATAATGTGTGCATCCTCAGCATAGCTAGCTGGTAACCGTAAATATAGATCACTATTGTTTCAGAGTACGAGTTGGAGGTGCCACTGATGCTAGCTCTTTCTTGCTCCACAAGTACTGGCAAAAAAGTTGAGAGGATATATATTATATAGTGTGCATGCTCGATCTTGTGCCCTTCTCTCCTTGGGTCGCTCCACCGTGGCTGGGTTAGATTAGGACAACTGGAAGTTGTGAAGAATACTGCCGCACGTCTAGCCCTCATGGAGGACCGCAGAGGATGCGAGCCTGGTGACACTCTCCATCCAACGGTTTACGGAGAGCAGTCTGACTCGGAGCCCCACTCGGCGATCGTTTCCCCAAGATCAGCTCTCGCGGTCTCCTCCGTGGAGGTCTGAGCCTGCGTGATGGCTGTCACACCCAAGATCCCCACAGCCTGAGAGATCATCATAATTTATTTAGCCGACGGGGTACAGTAAGTTGCCCCACGACCACAAAACACAACTTTATCACAATCAAAACGCCAGTGATGGATATGATATGGATAACACAGCTATGTATGCAAAGCTATGGGTGTTCACTGGGGGTATGTTACCGTCACGGTGTAACCCAATTCAATCGTGAAAGTTTGATCCGACCAGGTCAGAACTTTCAAATACCCATACAGTAGCAGTGGAATCCCGTCGCCGCGTGTTCCCACGAGAATGACGAGATCCGCACCATCATGATTTACTCTTGTAAACTTGAAGTCGTAATCAATTTTTTTGACGATGGCCGGTTGTTTTGGGTGGGAAGTGCCCCGATATTCACTCCTCGGGCAGGTACGGCAATACTGTACAGTACAATGATACAGGGTATGGGTTATTAGCCGCTGGCCGTGTCAGTGGCGCCTCACCGGCGAACCGTAAAAACAAGCAGACGCCGATCGATCGTGCGAGTCCGACATCTTTGACGACTTCACGTGTTCGGCGTCGTACTGTATCTGTAAAAAAAGGTCACCGTACTACAGTACGATGGACGTGGAGCTACTGTAGAACCTCCGTCTTCTTCGGGGAGACGGGAGGTGCGGTACGTCGCACAGTGCCAGACGCCCAGAGGACAAGATGTGTACAGTATGTTTATCCATCTCATCATGTGCATCACGCATCAACACGTACATACCCACACTGGCAGCGTTAAAAGAGATCAACCCCTCCAGATCCCTCAAATGGCCTCACAGCTCGATAGTCTCCTTGTGCTTGAACTTTCGCCCAGCCCGATCTACCGCGTGGAAGCAGAACTGGTTCCCGTACAGCTCAAACTCGATGTGTGGGCCATCGAGTACCATTTCCGCGTGTCGCGCGTCGCTGCTGCTGCTGCTGCTGCCACCGCCGTTTGTTCCCGAGTTTGCCACCGAGCCGCCAGTAGCAGCAGACGGTTCCGTGCTATAAAGAGGGACAGCGAACGTGAAGACAGACCCCCGCTTCGGTAAAACTGTAAGAGAGTGGACGGATCAGGGTTCACGTTCACCAAAGCGACCGAGTCCGGGAGGAGGGAGGCGGCGATAAGCAGAAATAGAAGCGGCACCTTTTAATCTATTCTTGCGCGTTACCACCTTGAACGTGTTCTCCGTCTCTTGCACGACGATACCTGACGCGCCCACGAGCGCAGCATTCCTACTTCTGCGCAAAGAGTTTGTGTTCCACCAAAACTGGTTAGGCTGAAGAAATCCCCCGTCCGAAGATGCGGGCACGATGAACTGACCGATCATGATCGAGCCGTGGAAGTCAGCCTTGACCAGCTTGGCGTGCATCCCCGCAGCCTGGGGCATCGCCGCCGCCGCCGCCCTCCCCGGTCCCACGTCCCTCTCGGCACTCTCCCCCAGCGGCAGAGGGGGGGCGTTCAGCGCAAGCAGCTCGGACATGTACCCGAGCCAGAGCCGATGGAGCGGCCCGAACAGGTCCCACCTAGAGCAGACAACAAACAAACAAAACAAACAAACGTTACCCCCTCGCGCGCAGCGGCAGCCGAGAACGCACACGCACGCACCTCGCCTCCTCCTCGCGCAGACGCCACAGGCCCTTCTCAGCGGCCTCCCTCCGGCCCATCATCACCCCTCTTTTTTCATTCGGTGTTCCCTCTTCCTTTCGCCGTTGGTGCGGGGAGGAGGAGTTGCGCGGCCCCTGGCTCTTCCCGGCGAGAACGAGCTGTCGTCGACGTACGCGCTCGTTGTACAGCGCCTGTGCGCGTGCGCGGGATCTGCCTGTGGGAAGCGAGAGCTGCGCCTGGACAAACTCGGGCGTGAACGGGTGGTGTGCGCTGGTGGCAGCGGTCAGGCAAAAGAGGGACCGTTTAGAAAGCGATGAGATTACGGGGATCTTACCCACCGTGGTAGTTGATGATGCGGAGGGCGCATGATTGTCATCTTCGAGTATCGCACTCTGATACAGATTTACCACCTTGATAGGAACGAAACGTCGCAGAATGATCATCATTATGTAAGCAATGAGGCTTTGCAAGATTGCAAGATTCGACTGATTTACTAAGCATGTGTGCACTGAGAACAATACCGATGCGGGAAAAGAAAAAATTGTGAGTTGAAGTAGGAAAAAAAGAGAGAACGCAACGAGCGAGGGTTGACTGTAACAGGCGAGTGGTAATTGAACTACGGTGCGAATGAAAGAAAATGGAAGGGGAAGATAAAGAGTAAAAGATTGATGCACGATAGCTCAAAGGAGAGGGAGGGTGCGATCATACGCGGGTACAGACATACATATAAGGTGGCGGAAGCGGGGATGGGTGAAGGAGTGGCTGCCGGGAATGAGGTAGGTTCGCATGCATCATGTACAAGAGGGAGAAACAAGAGGGGGAGTGGGAGGAGAATGCGACGGAATAAAGTGAATACAATGAAACAACGGCCACACCAAGTCCACACATCCATCCACCCTTCGGACCGTATCATCGTTCTAATCGAGATCCATCGCAATCTCCTCTCCCGTCGTTGCGAACCCGAACACCGCGTCGTCGTCGCTCCGGATGATGCGGGATGGGCCCGCGATTGTTGATAGGTCAATGTGGGTGCCAGGACCGCCGGGCGCCGACACTGACATAGTAGGGCCGCCGTTGATATTATGATCTATAAACAGGCGCCCGTGTTCGGGGATGTTAACTGACATAGCTGTGGGAGGAGAAGGCGCAGGCTGTGGAGGCGCAGGGGCGGGCATAGGTGCAGAAGAAAATGGTACGGGTGGATCGACGACGGGAATCATCCCACCAGGCATAGTCTCTGCCCGTCGTCTGCCTATCGTAGGCCCGATGCCCATCGCTGCTGCCGCCTCCTGCCCGACGTGAACGACAGGGCGCCGCGCGGGGCCTGGGGTAGCGTCGAACGGGGAAGGCTCATAGAATGCACGACCCCATCCGGGCCCTTCGGGCGGGCGGGCGCCCTCAATCGGACGGAACGCCATTGCGGTTGCGGTCGCGCGGATCGCGGCGTCCGGGATCTCCGTCGTCGCCATTAAACGTTCCCGCCGGCGTACACTGCCGCTGCCATTACCGCCGCTGTTACCCGTACGCGAATTATCGGGGACGTTTTCTGCATCTTCGTCCCCATCCTTGGCGCTGCACCAGAATCTATGACCTTCGCTCCACGCCGAGCTCTGACACTCTTTCCCACAGTATTTCGCCTTTCGGCAGCGCCGGCATTTGGCGAATTGCCGCGGGTACTGCTCCCAGCGACCACATAACACTGGGTCGCAGTACGTGTTAGCCTCAGATTCTACCTTGTATGTAATATTCAAGTCCACGCACTGTTGGCACACTGCCGTATCCCTCCTCTGCTGTCGTCCTTCCGACAAGCATTGCGCATAATGACGCCCGCCCAGTATTGTATCTCTGGCGGCAACGTCGGCGGTGGGTTCGGCAAGTCGTATTCGTGCGAGCTTGGTCGGAAAGTAAACCGCTCTACAAGCGAGAACACGTTCGTTTGGCGAGGGGGCGTGGGTGCCGTAGGGGTGACAGGTGCGGGCGGTGCCGCAGGACTTGCCTTCTCCTTCCCGTTGCGGCCTGCGAGTGCCTTGAAGAATCCTACGCTGGTCGTCGCGTCTTTCCCACGTGATGGCCCCGCAGTTGGTGTGGTCTGCTGCTGCGTGGGCTGCGGCTTTAGCGCGGCGGTCGCCGGATGGAAGCTGGTGCGCGGCTGATAAAACGCCTGGCGGACGTGGGGGTATTTGCTAAGGTACGCTAGTAATTGGAGGGCTGAGAGCACGTCTTCATCGCGGTGGGGACACCCTGACTCGTGATGGTGGTGATGGTGTGGTGGTGGTGGTGACGGGGGGCAGGAATGGTCTCAGTAGTGACGGGGAGCGGAAGTGTGCGGGCGATAGGAGCGTTCGGTCGGACCGGTGTTTCCTGAGTGTCGTCGCTGTCTCTGCCACGGGGAAGACTGACGTTCACCGCACGTGGTGTGACGTCCGTTCCTCCTAGGACACGGCGTACAGCCGTATCCGTCGGTCGCAATGTCATAGTCGTCTCGATAGCACCGGGTGCACCAGGTGGTGCACCCATTGCAAAGTCGTCATTCGGTTCCAGTGCCACGATGCCGTCTTCGACGCCGTCACCCTGTACGTCCACGTCACTGTTGATGATTATGTGTGCATCCGAGTTGAGCCCCAGGGACTGGCCGGCGCCTGCATCGGGTGTAACATCCGAGACGATGGCAACGGCACGGCGGGTCAGTGGAGAGGTCTGGGGCCGCTCCGGAGAATTGTCGGTGGTTCTTGAGCGGGGTCCATGTCAAGGTCGCCATCGCCATCGTCCTCGGTTTCTGTCTCTGGGCGAGAAGCTCCGCGAGAGGTAGACGCGGAGATAGTGCCCTGGCGGTCACGTGTGCGGTGTGTTCGACGTGGAGGAAGGACGGTCGTGTCCCAGATAGGTCGTGCGATAATAGTGCCGCTTCTGTCCCGCCCTGGAACTTCGACCGCGCCGGTAGGCGTGTTCGATCCCGCGGGCGTCTGATGCCTCGATGTATCGGTCGAGGTCGAAGTGTCAACATCACTGCCGGCGGCCGCGAACGCAGCGTCGGACGTAGGGGTAGGGGAGTCAACGCCTGATATATCAGCCTGCGTTGCATTGGAGTCGTCGGATAAGGCAGCCGAGTCCGCAGAAGTATCCATCCGATCGTCGTCCTGGGAAATACAAGATAAAAATGTGAGAGAGGGGTCGGTGAGGTCAGTCGTTGGAACGATCAAGTGACGCTTACCTCTATAGTAGCGCGGATCGTCAGTTCACTGACCCGACTCCTCCCACGGATGGTCTGCGTGCCATCATCCTGCCGTCGCTCGAGAGCACGCGCGAGATCTGCAACCTGCTGGCGAGCACGCATCTCAGCCTGGGCCTGCTTCCGCGCTGCGCGCTGCTCGCGAGTCTCCCGTGGCATGCCGGTGGCACTAGAGCTTGGACCGACAGCAAAGCCTTTGCTCGCAAGCCACGACTCGAGGATGCACCCGACGACGTCAAGGGTACCCGCTTGGACTACTCGGCTGCGGATGAGCTCGCTACCGCGGACACCAATATTGACTATGCACTGAAAGGCGAGGGAGAAACGGTAAGCGGCGTGTTTGTCGAATGTCTTTGGGATGAGAGTTGGGGCAGGTTTAGGAGGATGGTAGTTCGGTGGTAAAAGGCCGTAGAGGAGAGCCGGATTCTCGGGAGGGGGAGGGGAGAGACAAAAGTCGTGCAACATGCGCACGAGACGTTCAAGGCCGCCATCCATGACCATAATCTCTCGTATTCGAGGTGAGGTTGAGGTGAGGTAGGTGAGGTGGGTAAGGGAGTTGAATAGTGGTAGGGGTGAATTGGTGTCGAGCGCTACAACATTACAAATTTGTTATATAGGTATCCAATGGACGAAATGAAGCGCGAAGGGCGCACCACGACGGTCGTAAAGTTGGGATGAGATACAGACCGCGGCCCTGTTCTGGGCTGGGAAGGCAAAGTTGGACTCCCGCATGCGTAGGTTGTCCGGATCTAAAAATATTAAGAAAAAATCGGGTGGTAGAGGGTACTGGTTCTGAGATGATATAAGAGGAGATAATAGGGAACCTGGCAAGGTGAAAAAGGGATAAAAGAATTTGAAAAGAGAGAGGGAGGAAGAGGCTTAGCAGCAGTGAGCGAGTGAGTCCGCGCTTGATCATCCATCAAGACGACTCGCTCTGTTGTCTCTTGTTTGGTTCTCTGTGGCTCACTCACTCACAGAACAAAGTACAGTACAGTACAATGATTGATTCACCATTCATTCTTCAAACTATAATACAAATCACCTCTTTGTCGATACCTTTCCATTTAAAAGAAATTGGAAAGAAAAATAAAGCCAAGCCAGTCGACCCCCTGAAATTCATCTGTCATAGTCAGCATCCCTGAGCCTAACCATGAAACCTGCCCGCCCGTCCGCCTTAGATCCACATCCGGCTTCGGGCTAGGCTATTTGCTACAGCGCGCATATTCCTGCAACGAACAAATTGCGTTTTTCTTGGGTTCATCATAACACTGATTGCACACCGGTGAATCGCTTGAATGTGAACCTGGAAACTCGCCCTAATTAGCCCAACCCGTCCTGCGCTCACCACATACGACACCTTACCCGAGGAATGCAAGATCCTTGTCCGCGTCCAGCTTCTCGACACCTGCAGGTACCTCCGGCACGTTGGCATACTCCTCCGTCGGAAAGTACGACGTATCCGTGATCGACTTGAGCGTTGGGGGTCGCGGCGCTGGCATTGTTCGCAGTGATGACCACCCGACACCGTCGAACAATGGATGCGTTCGTAATTCTTCCACACTCGCGCGGCTATCACTCCACGTCATCAATCTATCCAATCACGTCCATCAGCCATTGTGATCACCACGATGTGATGGAACGGTGACACACCGCCGCATGAGATCGACCGCTTCGGTGCTCAGGTGAACCTCCTCGGGAAAGTGTAGGTGATGTGGCCAGTCGATGATCTTTTTATACGTGTCGCTCGCGTTCTCCGCGCAGAATGGCGGATAGCCAACGAGGCACTCGAACATGATCGCGCCAAGTGACCACCAATCGCACTCTTTTCCGTATCCGCGCATCATGAACACCTCGGGGGCGATGTAGTCAGGCGTGCCCACCGTCGAATATGCCTGTATAGCTATCAGATTACCATCACTACTCCAGTGTCATAACGAGTCACACACCAGTCTCCGCCGGTTCTTCTTCCAAGTCGCGATTGTCTCTGCCCGAGTCATCGTGAGGTGGATCGGAGTCACTTCCACGCTGTTACGCGAGGCATGCCGCGGGGCAAGCTGTTGTTCGATCAATCGCGCATAGTACGCTCCTTCCGTGCGGGCGTGCATCCCGGTAGAGAGCCCAAAATCAGAAAGCTTGAGATGTCCGTTCTTGTCTATTAATATATTATCAGGTTTGATATCCCTGTTCGCAATGAATATGAGACAATTATATCGGAGCATGCGTAAGAGCGGATGGCGCACCGATGGATAAACCCGAGATTGTGCACGGCCTCGATGGCGAGCGTGCACTCAGCCATGTAGAACCGCGTCACATCTTCCGAGAAAACGTCATACTTCATCAACATCGTCATTAAATCCCCGCCCGGCAGGAATTCCATGATTAGGTACAGGTAGAGGGGGTCTTGGAATGAATAATACAATTGCACGACCCACGGCGACGTCGATTCGGCCAACACATCGCGCTCTGCGCGGACATGCGCGAGCTGGGTGTGATGCAGGTTAGCCAACGAGACCTCGGGGGGTTTGATGTGAGTACCTGATCGCGCTTGAGCATCTCTGCTTTTTGTAGTGTCTTCATGGCGTACACACGTCCTGTGTCGATCTTTTGCACAAGGCGGACCTGGCATCAAATGTCACGCGTCAGAAAACACGCTCTCCCGTGTGCAAATGTCAATTTGACAAGCGCGAAGCGAAGCACATCCCAGAGAAGGATGCCAATATCCTAAATCGGTTGCCACATGTGGATCCGAAAGGGAGAACGAGCCCCGATGCCATTACCCGCCAGCACCGAGTATCTGTCTCGCCTCACAGGATGGACAGCAGAAAAATCTATGGACCGAGAGGTGACACGAGGCAAAACCCAACAAAGAGAAAAAAAAAAAAAATTACTACACAAACACTCACCTCTCCAAACGCGCCCTTCCCAATCACCTTGACCGTCCTGAAATCCTGCAAACCGATCTTCGTCCGGCGGAGCCTCAAAAACTGGGACTGCGTGCGCATATGCCTTCTTATTTCTCGCAATCGACGATCTTCCGGCACGCCCGCGAGGGATCGCTCGAGCTCTGCGCCCCTACAAACGCCAGTGCTTCCGTCAGCAAGACAGCTCCCCGATTTTTCCTTCTTAGCCACGAGACCACGCACCGGATGTTCAGGTCGATCGCGGTCTCAAGCGCAAATCGGTAATGCGACTGCAACTTCACCTTGGCGGCTGTCGCACGGGCACGCGCGTCCGAAGACAGATCGTCTGGGCGGCGTTCATAATAGACGTAATCTGCGGGCTTCTCCGCGCCCGGTTGCGGTGGCAGCAGCAGCGGGGGGGCAGGCGCAGGCGCGGGGATAGGCGTAGGCATGGTCGAGGTGCCAGGGAGGGGGGTACTATATATGATTGCATCGTCATCATCCATGGCGGCGGGGCGAGAGTTGTGAATGGGGGAGGAAAGAGTGTGAGAAGTGGATTATTTGGATGATGGAGATGGATGAACGCTCGACTCTTTTGAGCGGTAAACCGGCCCGCCTAACAACTGTACTGCAACAGCGGTAACCATCTCGGCTCTATTTCATTGGAATCATCTATGATAAGTAAGTCTCCACTGTATCGTGCGCCACTCTCCTGTATTTATCCAGCTAGGGGGTAGTAATTATTTACCCTCCTGGCATGCCGTAACGTGCACCCATTTCCTTCAGCCGAGGCTGCCCCTCTCTCTTAGGAACTTCAGACCCAATTAATTAAGTGGTGGTATTCACTCTTTGGCGTGCCTCCAAGGGCGCACGCAGAAACGAAGACGATCCATTTCAAATCAAAAGGGCTCAGATCCGGATCTCTCGCGGTCTATGAGAAACATATACATGTTTATGCACCAACATCGACTCCACTGCTGCCTGATGCCTCGTGCAATCGCTCACGCGAGGCGCGGTAACGAGCCGCGAGGGCTTCCGCGGCTTCCTTTCGCGTGTCGAGGCTCTCCGCTGACGTATCACGCCCTTGTTGGGCATCGTGCAGCTGCCTGCGCAGGTCCGAGTCTGCGCCGCCGCCATTACCGCTCGGCGGTTGCTGGATGTCGTCTGGCTGAGGCACGGGGCCGGTGCGCCTACCGCCTGACGACGTCGCTGGGGCCAAGCGTTTTCAGCGCAAGGTTCATAGTATGTGAGTGCGTCAGAACGTACTGTCGCCGGGCGGTGGGTAGTTCTTCGTTGCGTAGTCTGATGACGGCGGATAGCTCTCTCGCTCGCGCGGCGGCTCAGTATCGCTGATAGCTATGAGAAGGTGGCTCAGCGTTTTCGGTGGCTGGCTGCCCTGCAACGACCAATACGCACAGGGGTTGACGAGAGAGCCTTTGAAGCCGGAGCTTGCGTATTCGTCGCTCATGTTAGGTGAACAGGAGAGGAGTAATTGGAGATGTGGTCTCAAGTCAGATCCGCCGGTCGAAACTAATATAAGGACGAACAGGATGGCACATGATGTCACATCTATCCTAGTCATGGGCCCAAACACATGATTCTCTCTTTGACCTTACTCTCCCCGCGTTTTTCCGGTGTCTCCTCATCTCGTCCTATCCCTATCCTGGATAAATAGGGTATACCTTGGCCCTTGTCCGCGGACGCCGCTCTGTTTCAATTGTACACGCGGAGTGTTTCTTCTTACTTCCATTCTTACGCCTTCTCTAGCCCCGAGGGTGTACAGGTTGGGCGCTGCTCATATTCTTGTCACCTGATACACTTCCGAGTCGGATATGGTGTAACGGCTAACATTGCCGCCTCTCACGCGGCAGCTCGGGGTTCGATTCCCCGTATCCGAAGTCTTTTTATGGGTGAGCTTTTACAGTACTGTACAGTACAACAGTAAGCTGTGCTTCCAGTTAAGTTAAGGCAACATTATGACCATCGTTGCTCCTGTTTCACCTTTTCGTTTCTGTGACACCGCCAGGTGCACAGGCTGGTACGTGTCCTCCGCGTCGGACTGACATCTGGCGAGACGGAGAACCAGGTCGCCCGTTTCGGTAATCATGTGCAGCTCGCTTTTAGGCTGGATACCGGCGTTGTGCACGCACGCTCATTTTTGCCACATCCAAGCGTACAGGTACGTAGCTGGTACGAGTATGTGCGTTACGAATATATGCATAGCAGGATATATCTCGCTCCAAGGGTTCTCCCCCATCCGCGTGTATTAAATACCGCAGCATCCGCCACGCATCGCTCCGTCACTCCTCTTTCGTGCCAATGCGTTTTTCAGCTTCTTCGATGGCAGCTTTGTCTGTCTGCGGATCCGCGGAGGCTGTATGGAAGGCGTCGTTAGATGATGGGGTGAGAGGGAAAGAAGGGGGGCACGCACCACCAAAGATCCCAGGGCCACTCTTGAAAGGTCGCTTGAGGTCACCATCAGCCGCCCGGCCAAGGACGTGAATCTTGACGATCTTGGCCTCATAGAGAGACTTGAATGCCATGATAGCCTGCACGAAGAGTGGCTGAGAGTATTTGAGGTATAGGTGGAGGAAGGCCATCATGGCCATGGAGGTGTATACAGCTTTAACCTGCGTAAAGGTAACACGGTCAATAGACGAGGGCAGAGGGAAAGGAAACGCGTACGAGCTTAGACGTCTCTGCAAGGTCGTAGTCCCGTACTGTGGTTGTGACCAGCTTTCCAGACTCTTGCGACTAGTGGAGCCAGAGATGTGTCAGAGCACTGTGGATTTCTAGGGATCAGCAGTAAATGGGCCTTGACGCACCATCGGACTTGCTGGCTCGACTGAAAAGGATGCAAAATGTGTCTGAGACACGACACAGCCCCAGGAAGAGCGTGAATTAGCGATACGCACCGTACTTGAGCATCGTCTGGTCGTTCTTGGCCTTTATCTGATACACGTGAGGCGTGAGCGAGCTAAGAAAAAAATAATTGAGACACACCTTGGAAGAAGCGTAGTAGTACGCGAGGAGCGCGATGACCTGGCTCGCGACGTAGCCTATTCTGACGTACTCGAGTACCTGGGGGTTATCAAACGGAACTTTTCGGGCGACTGAGGGATGACACGTATGCGGTGTCAGAGGGAGAAATGCGGAGCGGATGTAAGTGGAGTACGTTGCATCACGCCAAGGGAGATGGCAAGATTTTGCATAGGCGCGTTCATGATTGTAACTTGAGACCGGATAGTGATAAAGAGGTGAGTGATGAGTCTAAGTCTATACAGCACACAGTAGAGGGTCACGGTAGAGTGAGTGCATTCCCACGAGGTCCTCATGATCACGTAATGTAATGTAATACTGCCGGTGACGTCAGAAGACGAGGACGATGTATTTAGTCCCCTCTCCTTTCTTTTGATCTCTCCATCAAGCCATGAATGACACTGCTTCAGTATCCAGAGCGACTTCAATCTCACGTGCTAGCAAGCAAGGTTCAACCATATCCCGTTCTCAGTCCCTGATTAAAAAGAATATCGCTCCTCATGACCTTCGCCCTTCCGACGTCCTTATCGAACGCTTCGTCGCATGGAAGGCCATCGTGAAACAACTAATAGCTTATTTCGAGGTGCACCTCGATTTTTCCCTGCAGTCGAACATCCCTAATCTTATATGGATATGCATTCGTGGTTTAGGGCATTGCCGATATCGAGAATAACACTGCGAAGGAAATGACAAAACTCGCGGCTGTCATTCAGGTACCATTCCGTTCCGCTAATCAGTTCCTCGGGGAAGGTGGTCTTCAAGTACGTAGCCTTCTGCTCATTGTACCAGGACCCTGTTTTCTCCTCACGCAATTATCTTACTATAGGACGTATACTATGGCATCCGCGACAAGACCCGTGTCATTGCGGATCAGCACGCCAACCTTGGTCGTACCATTGACGGTTCTATAGTACAGCACCTCCAAAAACTGCGCGTAGAGATAAAAGCCCACATCAAGGTCCGCGTCCGCTGCACGAAGAGTATCTCTCTCGATTGACGTACTCGGTTCCAGAATGTACAGAATGATACCGGAAGGCTCGCTACCAGCGTCGCAAAAGAGCGCGAACTATCCGCGCGGCTTGTCGCGCAGCTTACCAATGACATTTCCACTTTCAAGAATACACCGCTTCAAGTCACCGCTAAGACCGACCCGTGCGCGCATTGCCTTCTTCCCCCCAGAGATACAAGCTCATTTCCTACAGCTATGTTGCCAATGTTGCCGTCTTCCGTCAGCTTCACAAGCAAGTCAACGAAGAAAATGCACTTCAAAAATCCATTATTATCATGCAACAGAATTCGGCCCACTTTGAGGAAGGAATTGTCCGCGCCATCCAGTCCGCTTGGCAGACTTTTGACGAGTGGCAGTCTCGCATGTCTGCCGCTGTCCAGGATACTTGGCGTTCCCTTGGTGCTCATATGGGCTCCATTCCCCCTGATCACGAATGGATCTCATTTTCTGCTCGTTCTGATCACCTCCTCGACCCCGATACACCGCTCCGCAATCCCGAAGCCATAAAATACCCAAGCAAGGACGACCCGTCCGTCATCGCGGTACATACGGGCTATCTCGAGCGCAAGAAACGATTTACACGCACATATCGCGAGTCATATTTCGTCCTCACGCCGTCTGGTTTCCTGCACGAGTACAGCTCGTCCGACCCGATGCTAGGAACTTCACCCCTCTTCTCACTTTTCCTGCCTCTCTGCACACTTGGCCCCGCTGCGAGCTCTAGCGCCAAATCGCACAAGTTCCACATAGAGGGCCGCAAGGACGGTGCGGGTTCGATCAAGACCGGATCGTTACGCATCGGCCGTCGTAGCCAATATGCATGGAGCTTTCGTGCGCGCTCGCATGAAGACATGATGGAATGGTGGAATGACATACGCATGCTCTGCGCGCGGTATCTTGTCGCGAGCGATGCTCTCGAGCGCTCGGGGCCCGTTGCCGCCGCCGTCCGTGCAGCGGGGTACCTCTCAGAAGAAGAGGATGTCGAAGAGGAGGAAGGAAGCAGTGTCGAGGAGGAGCGACGAGAGGCAGACGACGAGGAAATCGCACTTCCCCCCGGCGCATACCGTGACTTGAACGAACCGGATGGTGACACAGAACCGCCCTCTTACCGTGGCCACACTCTCAGTTCCTTTGACTTAGGACAGGGCGGGTACCTTGTACGTTCCTACCTCTTTCCGCCTATTGTACAAACGCTGACGCTGATCGACGTGTCCCCTCCCCTGGGCAGAACGATAAAAAATTACGGGCCACGCCGTCACCTGAGGGGAGTGCAGCCGCATCCCGACGCCCGAGCCAGCGACAACAAGAGAAGGCGCCAGAGGGCCGGATACCACGTGCGGTTGTTGACGAAGCCGCGGGTACTGTCGCCGATGCGGAAGTAGAAGGGGACGGCGCGGGGCCCATCGCAGACGCGAACGTAGGTGCAAGTATGAGTACTGGCGGGGACGGTCGTTTCCGCGAGGGCATGTAGGTCCGCCTTCCCGTCCAAATAATTGGTTGCTGGCTTTCTTTTCTTCGTTGTTTCTGTCTGCTGTTTTGTGATCTTTTCGCTATAATTGTTCTTTGGCTTGGACGGTTAGAGAGGTAGATTCTCGAGCTGCTGTTGTGCTCATGATCCATTCTGGAATCTGGACTGGTATTGTATAACTACGACCCTCGGGTTGTGTGTAGAGACTAGCCTTACGGTTTATTTTGTTAATAATGCATGAACCATCAACTTAAGCTCGTCAAGTCCGGCGTGCGTCCGCGATGGTTGGGATGTTATCTCGGGTGCTATCTCATCTTTCTGATATCTGGGATACAAGATGAGACTCTTCACGCACAAGAAATGATAGTCATCCTGCCAATTGCAGTGGGGGTATCGCTTCCCATCTGAAAGTCGAGATCGAACTTGCAGGGACATGGCTGGACATAGCACGTTCAATTGGACGGGTGCTGCCCGGCGTTCTGGCTATTGTACCCTTCACTGAATTGACCCATTCCATGGCGGCATGCTTAGTGAGTGGTCCCTTGTAACGACTCGAGGATGCATGTCTGTTGTCTGTTGATAACTGGGCTCGTTGGAATGAGTAGTCAAAGGGAAACGAAAGATGAAGGACCCATGGATCGGTGGGGTCAGAAAGTCACACAAGGATCGCGCCAGCTTGGGACTTACTAGTTCCATCAAGCTAATGGGTAGAACACACACTAGCATGATGGAACTAGTGAGTCCCAAGCTACACTCATACACAAGGGGCTGACAATTGCTGCAGCCAGGTCTTTGGGACTCGGAATGACGCGGCAAGATAGGTCACGACTCGGAAGAAATGGCACGTGTTCATTCGCTGACACGACGGGCAGGAATGGATAAGCAGAGTCCGCTTATGTCCAATAAACTGATGACTAAGTCAAGTCCGTTAATCAGACTGCAAATTTTAAATAAATATAGTCTGCTAATTTACTGGGTGAATAGTTTAGCCGGTGGAATGAATTGATATATCGGCTAAACAATTCACCCAGTAAATTAGCAGACTATTTTTATTTAAAATTTGTAGTCTGATTAACAGACTCGAATTATTGGACATTAATTGATCCCTAAGCGGACTCTGCTTATCCATTCCTGCCCGTCGTGTGAGCGCAAAGCAGCACACAAGCACTGGCAGCGATGGCCAGCGTCGCAGTTTGACAGGTACATGTACATGAAGATTGCTGTCCGGAAGTTGATATTGATCAGTCTACAGCGCTTACACCTACCCCAGCCCAGGCAATCAGCCTGCGCCCCCCGGCCCTGCTAATGCCGATGTCCGCATGCCCCAAGCTCTCTCTGGTGGCACGAACCCTTCCAGGGTCGACCCTCCTAAAGCCAATGTCCGCGCACTCCGGGATCTCTTCGGCAGCACGGACCAACGCCAACATGGCTCCCCCTCCCACTCCACCTGCTGCCCCCATGCTCAGATCCGGGGTTGTTGGTCGCCGCTAGTCTAGCGGCGCCCAACGACTCCGGGTCTGTCACCCGGGGTGTGCCTTGCCTCAGAGGTGTAATACTATCACTGCCAGGGATATGCGAAATTTGAGACAAATCACGCATATCTCCCCAGAAAATCAACGGAATTGATCAGGTCTTTTGCAATGGATAACCATAGGTCTTAGCTACTCAGATCTGAATTTTATTTGGGGATCGTAAAGGTAGTTGTTGTAGCGGAACGAATCCGCGTCAACGAACCCAAAAACCGGGGATATGCAAAGACATGTCACAGTCGGTCACAGTTGCCGATCAAATTCCGCTCGGCATCTCATGACACAATGGCCAAGAGAGACGGCGTATTTGTTGATCTCGATCGCTTGTCTCGGAGTTTCAATCTGCACGTGCGAAGTGCGTTTGTCACGCTTTCTCGCATCTGATCAGAGATGCATTTCTTCAAACCCACATAGACTAGCTGATACATTCGGAATGACTTGATGACTCTTGAATAGTACTATCGGATGTGCTGCATTTTTATCAGAGCTTTTGGAGCAATTTTACAGCTTTCCGAAGCGACTCATTGACAGAAAGTATCATGTACAGCACTTCCTCAAAATGTGGAGCAACTTTGGCTGCACATACGCACCCCAAAAATTAATCGTACATTGCTATATACATTAGTTAACCAATAAAAAAATCCCGAGGGAGAACGCTAGGGAGGAAGGTGTTATAATCGCATTTTGCATATCTATGGGCTTTTGCATACCGGTGGCACTGATAGTATCACCGAGGGCATTCACGCTCTCAAGCGCGCTGGGCCTACTGTAGTTTATCTGCCTATTATAGGGAGGGTCTGCGCCCTAGTACGAAAACAACCCACAGCCCTGATCCCACCCATCGGTAACACCTTCCCACCGTACCTCCCCAGCAATTATCCCCTAGTTTCCATGTCCTCGACAACAGCTTCCACTTCCAACTTTCAGTTGATTCTCGATGCATTGGACGACTATGCTAAGCAAACAGGCATAGATCTCACCAAAAATCCCTTCCTCGAAATCCTCCAGAACTGCAATTCATCTGATTCTGTCCTTCAGCTGCTTCAGGACAGAGCGCAGGCGTTCAAAGACTATCGAGACGGAAATCATAAATTGATCAATTGGCTCAGCCCCGCAGTGCAAGTTCTCCATGCATTTTCTGGCATTCTTAGCGAGGTCGTTGGCCTGGTCAGTCCCACAGAGTGGATTCACCTTATCTGATTGAGTTCTTACGTCTCCATCAGGTGCCATTCCAGCCTGCAAAATTGATCTTTGTTGGCATCGATGCTCTCCTCACGGTATCGTCTCTTCATCACCTTCAATTGAATCCTTATGAACGTCCAGTTACATCAGGCCGCCATTGGGGTCACTGCAAGTTATGATGCACTTGTTGACCTCTTCGAATGCGTCGCAAATTTCCTAAATCGTCTACGTATCTATACCGAGATCCCATTCAACACTACGATGACGGGTATTATTGTGAAAATATTAGTCGAAGTCCTGTCTGTACTCGCCCTAGCGACAAAGCAAATAAAGCAAGGGCGGTTCAGTAAGTGGCTTGTCCCTTTACATATCTCACAGCTGAACATTGAGACAGAGAAATTCGCAAAGAAATTGTTAGGGGAAAGCGAGATCGAGTCGGTACTACAGAGATTGGACCGACTCACCCAGGATGAGGCTCGGATGACGGCGGCCCAGACGCTAGAGGTCGTTCATGGTCTTGTAAATAACATGAAAGTGGTCATGGATGGTACGTAAGCCCCGCTCGATTGACCGTCTACGATTGAATAGACGGTTGTCTGTGTAGATAGAAGGGCATCAACAGATCACATGCGACAAGCTTTGGGTATGTTTCGTCTCTGTGAGATAATTGATGCTTTCAAAGCTGACTATCGATACTAGTTACGATGCAGGAGATCACGAATGAGATAAACCAGATAAAGCGTTAGTCCTTGGTTTTAACGATGTAGCCGATACTTACCTTGTCTTTCAGGTGACCAGTTGCAAGAGAGAATACGAAATTGGCTCTCTCCTCCGGACCCATCGGAAAATCATAATATTGCGTGCACAGCTCACCGTCGTGACGGTGGAACTTGCGCATGGTTTACCCAAGGGAGCGCGTTCGATGAATGGAAGGCGACCGGTTCCCTCCTATGGGTCCATGGGAAACGTGTGTGTTTCTCGGCCCTTGTGCCCTTTGCAACTGCTGATGGCCTCCCGCCGCCGAATTTGATAGCGGGCTCAGGGAAGAGTATTCTTTGGTAAGTGTTGCACCAATTCTATTCAACAACCGCGTTGAGATTGTCAACTAGCTCGACCATCATTCAAGAAGCGGAAGCCCTGTCTGACGCCGGATTAGCTTTGGTGTCCTATTTTTACTGTGACTTCAAAGCTATCGCAAAGCAAGACATTCATGGCTTACTCACATCCCTCCTTGCCCAGCTCTGCGCCAAATCCGATCCTTGCTACCATGTTCTTTGCGACCTATATTCGAGGCACGATGCGGGATCACGGCAACCCGATGATCGTGCGCTTATTGAATGCCTGAAGAAGATGCTCACACTCCCAGGACAGCCAATGATCTATGTAATCGTGGACGGGCTTGATGAATGCCCAAACACTTCCGGACTTACAACCGCACGCGAAAAGGTCCTCGACCTTTTGGAAGATCTTGCCATTCTCAAGCTCCAGAATCTACGTATCTGTGTCACGAGCCGACCAGAGTCCGATATCAAAATCGTTCTAGAGCCTCTTGCATCTCTCCTTGTATCCCTTCATGATGAAGATGGACAAAAGAGCGAGATCCGTGATTACGTCAGCACTGTCGTCCACTCGGACCGAAAGATGCGGAGATGGAAGGCGGAGGATAAGCAGCTCGTGATTGATACCCTCTATGCAAAAGTGAACGGGATGTGAGTTGTCGTCACAATAGTGCCTTATTCGTTACTGAAATATACAGGTTTCGATGGGTGTTTTGTCAGCTGGAAATGCTCCGCGGTTGTTTACCCGCAGCGATTCGGCGAGCACTCAACGAATTACCAGAATCTTTGGACGAAACGTATCAACGCACTCTGCTTGGTATCGAGAAGCAGCAACGAGATTATTCCCATCGCCTGTTCCAATGCCTCATCGCGGCGGTTCGCCCACTTCGCGTTGAAGAGCTCGCAGACGTTCTTGCGATTCGGTTTGACCGTGGACAGCTTCCGGAATATCACGTCGACTGGCGCACAGAAGACTCACATGATGCTGTTCTACGTGCATGTACGACTCTAATCACGGTTGTCGACGTAGACGGGTCGCAAGTTGTCCAGTTTTCCCATTTCTCCGTGAAGGAGTTCTTGACCTCTGATCGCCTTGCGATCACGGCAGAGAACCTTTCTCGCTATTACATTCTTCCAAAGTCCGCACATACAATTCTCGCCCAGGCTTGCTTGAGTGTACTGCTTCACCTGGACGACCACGTGGACAAAACCACAATGGAGAACTTCCCCCTCACGTTGTATGCCGCTCAACACTGGGTCGACCATGCACAGTTCGAGGACGTATCCTCACGGATTGAGGACCAAATGGATTGCCTGTTTGACGCGAACAAGCCACACTTTGCGACGTGGCTCTGGATATACAATCTTGACGATACCACTCGGGAACCCATGTTTGAGACGCACCCAACACAGCCGGAGACCGTCCCATTATACTATGCCATACTGTGTGGTTTTGATAACCTCGTCGGGCGTCTTGTCATTGCCCATCCAGGCGACGTTAGTATGAGGGGAGGCTACCACTATACTCCGCTGCATGCTGCGGTCGCCAAGGGATATATCAAGGTTGCACGGTTGCTCCTTGAACACGGTGCAAACGCGAATGCCCTAGATGACGAGGGATTGAGCCCATTACAGAAGGCATCTCGAGCCGGTCGCCATGAAATCGTGAAATTATTACTCGAATATCATGCGGATGTCAACAAACGGGATATGTACGGAGAGACCCCGCTGGATAAGGCGTCAACGGACGGAGAACTCGAAGTCGCACACGTATTACTATCCCACGGCGCCACAGTGGACTTACGTGCCCAGGACGGCTGGACTCCATTGCATTCAGCATCGCGATTTGGACATCTAGCGATCGTTCAATTGTTACTCCAAAGCGGCGCAGCTATAGACTCCCATAGCAACGATGGCGGGGTTCCATTGGGGTTAGCAACGCGATACGGACATCTGGATGTCGTGCGATTGTTACTCCAAAACGGCGCAGCTGTGGACTCGATCGATAATGAAGGCTGGACTTCATTGCATTCAGCATCACGATTTGGACATCTAGCGATCGTTCAATCGTTACTTCAAAGCGGCGCAGCTATAGACTCCCATAACAACGGTGGTGGGGTTCCATTGGTGTTAGCAACGCGATACGGACATCTGGATGTCGTGCGGTTGTTACTCCAAAATGGCGCAGCTGTGGACTCAATCGATAACGAAGGCTGGACTTCGTTGCATTCAGCATCGCGATTTGGACATCTAGCGATCGTTCAATTGTTACTCCAAAATGGCGCAGCCGTCGACTCCTGTGACAACAATCATTGGACTCCATTGAGGGTAGCATCGGGATACGGACATCTCGATGCCGTGCGACTATTACTCGATCATGGCGCAGATGTAAACGCACAGGACGCGGATTTGTGGATTCCACTGCATCTCGCGTCGTACAACGGGCATCTCGGTGTTGCAGAGTTGCTGATCCAGCGCGGCGCAGAAGTTGACAAGCGAAACAAGGACGGAGAAACACCATTGGACCGGGCGTCAGAAGCTGGGCAACTCGAGATTGCGCGTTTGCTAGTCAAAGGCGGCTCGAATGCGAACTCACGAGATAGCAAGGGTTGGACACCACTGCACACAGCGGCACGGAATGGACATCTTGGCATTGTTACGCTATTACTCGAGTCGGGGGCGGATTTCAACATGCGGAACGGCAGTGACGAAACCCCCTTAGACCTGGCATCTGGGAATGGGAAACTCGTGGTCGCGAGGTTCCTCGCTGAGCGCATGGGACGTCAACTAGACACAGCATCAGAAGACCCGCTTCCCGGTCTTGTGCAGTCCTCTGGCAGTGGGGAAGGCACTTTGTCAGACACCGCATCGGAAGCGGGGGATATAGAGGTCCTACGGTCATTACTCGATCAGGGAGCAGATGTCGATGAACGAAATGAAAGAAACCAGACCCGGTTGCACATCGCATCGCGGGAAGGAAAACTCGAGGTCGCTAAGCTCTTAATCCAGCACAGGGCGGACGTTAATTCCCGGAAGAGGTTTGGCTGGACTCCGTTGCATCTCGCATCGCGATATGAACACCTGGATGTCGCGCAATTGTTACTTGAACATGGCGCCGATATTAACACAAAGCTGCGGGACCACTGGACTCCACTGCATATCGCGTCATACCATGGCCACCGCAAGATTGTACAGCGGCTACTCGAACAAGGTGCAAATTTACATTTACGGAATGACGAAGGCCGTACTCCCTACGAACTAGCACTAAGAAGAGGTCATCGGGAGATTGCCCGATTGTTGTTGGAATATGGCACGCATAGAGTTTAGGCTCTAATCGTACACGGTATCACGTTACAGATCCAAATACGCTGTGTTCTCAGATGTAAAGCTAGATAATACAGTCGAAGCTCCCATTCCCCGCGTAACCGGCTCTTTCTGATATTTTACGATATAACATCTGTTTCTCCTCTCTCAGAGCGAGATGCCCGAAGTCCGTCGTACTGTGTTAGTTGGTGACGATGGAAGCGGAAGTTCGAGGAAAATAATGAACGTCTTGGAGTCCCAAGGTTGTAGCGTGGCCCAGGCGGGGCGGGGGCGGGGGTGGGGGCCGCCCGCCAGTGCCATTCGAGTGCAAAATCAGGCCTTGTGAATTTGATTCGATTTCTCGATATCTGTTGTCGAAATCACGGTCTGAATACACGCTCTACAGTATCAACACAGTATTACAGTATGACAATAATACCCAGTGTCGCTTCTTTAACTCAACCATTGAGCCCTAGGCAGGCTCATGGCAGCATATACACGCCCCATCCTTCGGTGGCCCGCCCTAGCTGAATACATGAACCAACTTCCACCCTTCTCACTGCCGAGGCTTGCCGCTCCGTCTGTACGAGCATCCTTCAAGCCCTTTCACGTCATACGTGAACCGCATTGTGCTGCAGCTTGCTGTGTCTGTGACATGGCTGTTTAATGGTTGGTGTCATGCCACCGATGTGTCGGAATGGTGTGGGGAGTGGCATGACGCTGAACGCAAGCTGCGTGATATCCTGAGCGGCTACATGCGGGGTAACGTACTTGGTCACAGAAGGCAATGGGTTGGGAGTGTCAACATGATAGAGTTTTCAATGGGCGGTAGCTCCTTGCCGGCGCTGGAGGTTCGAATTTGCAGATACAGGTGACAGGAGGGCGATATGGCGTGTAAACTAACCACAACCATCGATGCGGGTGGGAAAATATGGGGGAATGTAACCTATGGAGGAATGGGTACATGCTCGCTCACCTGAAACCAGTCTCCCGCTATAAAGACGTCCCTATACCCAGATCTTGTCACAGCCGCAGACAACAAGGGGGTATGGACGTCAACGAGGCACAACTCAGAGTCAATAATGAGGAGTTTGGTGATTCCAACTTCCAAGTACAGTAATGCCGACAGACGTAGCAGGCCTGTATGAGTGTTCAGGGGTCGTGATAGGTATCACTGCTCATGCTCGTGATGCATGGAAAGTGTGAGAGATTTCGGCAGTGTGCCACGACGCGGCCCGACAGATGCGTGCGTGTTTCTGCTCGGAGCACGTGCACCAGCCATCATTCACCATTCACTAACTGCAGGTGGTGGCGGTCAAGCCCTTACAAGACTACATGAATGCTCTCCGGAGAGCCGCGACTCTTCACTATGTCCGGGTACCACGCGCCTACTTCGCTCTCTCACACCCGCCCTCGGGTCAACGCGCGTTTTCCCATCCCGCGGTCCGCCTTGGCCCGTGCCGTCGACCCAGTGTGGAACTGGCCCCGTTCGAATCGTCAACTTCGCCCCAACACATTGGTGTTAAACCCCGACTAGCGACCCTCCACCGCCGCGCATTTCGTCAGCTTGCACAACAGGAGAAGAGCCCACCCCAGTCTACTCTTGCAAAGGAGAGCCCGTCGACGGCACCAAAAGCGGTTGTATCGAACGCCGAGCAGCGCCGACGCGATTGGGCTATCGTACGCAGACTTGCGATCCACATATGGCCAAAGGATGACTGGGCAACGAGAGGGCGTGTCGTATTAGGAGTTGGGCTACTCGTTTGTGGCAAGGTTCGTGGCCCCAGCCGATCCATACACGTACTGTCAGGCGAATGCTACTCTACATCTCTTGCAGCTACTAAACGTGCAGGTCCCCTTATTTTTCAAAGAAATAATCGACACACTAAACCTCCCCCTTGATGCACAATCGACCGTGTGGGTCGTCTGCGGCTCGGTCATTTTTGCTTGTACGTCTTAACTTGACTTTCTCGATATTGAGTTGATGTTGTGGCATCGGCGTGTGGACGGCAGACGGCGCAGCACGTATAGGTGCGACCCTGTTTGGCGAGTTGCTGAACGCGGTGTTCGCAAACGTCGGTCAGCGCGCGGTCCGCACCGTCGCGCGCCAGACGTTCGAACATCTGCTCAACCTCGACCTCAAGTTCCATCTCTCCCGGCATACCGGTGGACTCACGCGCGCTATAGACCGCGGTACCAAGTGCGTTTTCTCCCTTATTTTTCCTCCGTTCTGGCGTCCTGGGGGACTTAGTCGACTTTTGTGGGCGCCAACTACAGAGGCGTCACGTTCATACTGCAGGCAATATTGTTCCGGGTGGTACCCACAGCACTTGAAATATCTCTCGTGTGTGGCATTTTGGTGCGTAGGTGAGCTTCTCTTAAGGACGGCAGCATTGACCATGTGCATGTAGACGTACAAGTTTGGTTGGGACTATGCGGCAATTACACTTGCGACTATGGCCGCATATACATGGTTTACTGTCCGTACCACGGCTTGGCGGTGAGTTGGTGTCAAGTTTCTGTCGGTAGACCATTTATTTCCCCACAACGTCACCAGAACGCAGTTCCGCCGCCAGGCCAATTCAGCAGATAACAAGGCTGCGACTGTTGCCGTTGACTCACTACTTAATTACGAAGCTGTCAAGGTCCGCGCGGATACTATCATGTGGCCGACGAAGTTTAAGACTGACTGCCATTGTGCACATAGAACTTCAACAATGAGCCGTATGAGATAAAGCAGTATGATGCGCATTTGCGCGCGTATGAGAAGGCTTCTATCAAAATTGCCACGTCACTTGCGATGCTCAACTCGGGCCAGAGCGTTATATTTTCAACTGCGCTGACAGGAATTATGTACCTCGCAGCTCAGGGGGTCATTAATGGTCCGTTAGGGACGTAGCCCTGTGATTCAGCCCCTCATGATCCTGTATAGGGACAATGACGGTTGGTGACCTGGTCATGGTCAACCAACTCGTGTTCCAGCTGGCCATGCCTCTAAACTTTCTCGGCACCATTTACCGCGAGGTCCGGCAGAGCCTGCTAGACATGGAGGTTCTTTTCAATCTCCAAGCGGAGCACACCCCTGCCAAGGTTTTGCGTTTCCCTTTCAGTAGATGATACTATCTTTTCAACAGACTCACACCGCAGGATCCACCAAATGCGAAGCCTCTTGCGCTATCTGGAGGAGAAATCTCCTTTGAGAACATCGGGTTTGCGTACCATCCATCCCGCCCAATCTTCCATGATCTTTCATTCACGATTCCCGCCGGAAAGAAGGTAGCAATCGTGGGGCCCTCGGGCTGCGGCAAGTCAACCGTCTTCCGTCTTCTGTACCGCTTTTACGAGCCGTCCGCGGGGCGCATCCTCGTCGACGGTCAGGATATATCACGAGTGCAGCTTACATCACTGCGTGCCGCAGTTGGTGTTGTCCCACAGGATACGCCGTTGTTCCATGCCGACATCATGCATAATGTACGATATGGACGGCTAGACGCAAGCGACGAGGAAGTTGTCGCAGCGATGAAGAAGGCGCAGGTACACGAGACGGTTATGAAGCTCCCTCATGGGTACGCGACGACTGTCGGCGAGCGCGGGCTGATGGTGTCTGGGGGCGAAAAACAGCGGCTTGCAGTGGCACGTGTCCTGCTGAAAGATCCGCCAATTTTGTTCTTCGATGAGGCGGTAAGTGTGGGCCCGGTCTGAAATGTGCCGAGCCATGCGGGGTTCTCATTCAACGGTGCTGTGTAGACTTCTGCTTTGGATGCGCAGACAGAGTCGGAACTCATGAAGAATATTAACGCGACGCTGCTTGACCAGGCGCGTACGAGCATCTTCATCGCGCACCGCCTACGAACGGTCGTCGAGGCAGGTGAGATCTTATATAACGTCTCTTCCAGTTTGGTGCCTTTTTGACCCATTCTTGATTCAGATTTGATTATTGTACTCAAGGAGGGCGTGGTCGTCGAGCGGGGCACCCATGAGGAACTCATACGGGCAGGCGGTCTCTACTATTCTATGTGGCAGGAGCAGGCTGCAGAAAATTTTGCTGATTATTCACCAGCTGTTGTAGAATAGTGTAGTGTAATTTAACTTAAATGGGGACCCCGGTGTACCGTAGCTCTGCTCTGCCATTCACTTCACAACATTATGAGCGCGAGGCAACCTTTTTTACCTTCTCGTCCGGCCTCGAGAGCTGTAAACCCTGGAGATGATGCGATCGCTCCCTCCGTCAACGCCGCACATGCTGGCCTGGCCAATCCGCTGTCCAATACCGAGGGCAACCATCTCGAGCTTCGGGTTAAGTATCATCCATCCACTGTCAAGCCCCTCGCGGTCCACCATCAGTCTGACTATTGTCGATCAGGGACCCACTCGCGCCCTCAATATCTCCTCTTTCAAGAAATCTGCACCACGCGCAACAAGCTTCAGCGTCGGGGTGGACCCTGACACGGCCCAGAATCAGGACCAGGGGAACATCGGCAGCGGCACATCCGCACGTACAACTGTCAAAGGCTCTGCACCACGCATATATGCGCCTCGCCCTTTCACGCCACCTGCTGTGACGTCTCAGGTCCCTGCTGGGGCGTTCTCGGTGCCGGATTTCAAAGCGCCCTCGCTCCCTTTTTCCAAGAGCGCCGACGAGGCCGCCGGGGCTGGCCAGGGCCCGGGAGAAACGATCAACACGCGCTCGTCTATGTCCACGTCTACTTCAGATACCACCGCCTCGAATCCGTTTCGCCCGATGTCCTGTCGCCCCGGGCCCCAGGACGAGGTCGGCGCTCAAGCGCGCCGTCCCCTCGCCCACCAGTCTTTCTTCGGGAGCGCGCAGTTTTCCTTTGACAGCGTCGCTAGCAGCCTCGATGACAGCGGCTATTACTCCCCCGCGTCCGAACAAAACGATCATCCCGAGGGAGGTCTGTTCGCCCCCGCGAAGCGAAGTGCTCCTGTTCGCCCGCCCACCGGCGCCGGTGGCGAGGTGCGCGGCGCGGCTAGGGGCGCAAAAATGCAAGCACTCGGCGGTAACGATATGATTGATGTTGATTTCGTGAATCCGACGAAGCGCATCCGACCCGCGTCTCCTGGTGACGACGAGGATATGGTCCTGACTGGACAGGGTAGCAGATCGCGCGACCTTCCAAAGCGTCCCTGTGTTGATCGTAGCCCTTCCCGCTCATACGGCGCTCTGCCTCGGGCCGCCGCACTCGAAAATGCGTCGGCTGGAGGAACGCAAACTTTCATCCTTCCGCCCAACGTACCCCACCCTGCAGCGGCCATGGGAGACCTGCCTGGTCTAGCGTTCTCAGAAGTTGATCTAGGGCGTTATGCGGAGCTATATGAACACGGGAGTGAACGCTGGTCCAAAGCGACAATGGAGGAATGGTTGGGCGGTGCGAATGACATAATGGTCAAGTTCACCGAGATGATAGACATGGTAAGTCTATATTCCACTCGTGTCTAGCTCTGCATGCGTGGTGTTCCCCATCGCTTTCCCATTTCCTTTCAATAGATCAAGGAACACATGAGGTACGTTCTCAATTTCCGACGTGTTACGTTGACATGTCGTAAACTTTTGCCCGAATGGGTATCAGCTCCAAAGTGAATTTGTACAAATCTTTGCATGCCAAACTCGCGGAAGAACACACTGCTCTCGAACAACGTGCGAATGAGCTGCGCGACGCTAGCCAGACGCTCGTGCGTGACAGCGGGAGTATTGGCGGTGGACTTGAGCCGAACAACATCGATACGCGCACCTTTTAAGATCCCTAGCGGTGACCGATCCCAGGTTCCGCTAGACCTGCTTCAGCGACGCTTGTCTGGTCTCGCCGCTTCTCCTGCTGGCTCTTTAGGACTTCGATGTCCTGGATTTTCTGTTCTCTGCTGGTCCTGATGAAACACTGTCTATTCTGCTAATTGTCCATGCCCTGCCCAATGTCGCTGTCATCATGGATGTTGTTGCAAGGTTGTTTTCTTCGTCACAATAGTCTGGTTCTGGGATGGTATTTACCGTTACCATCATGCTGTTCCTTCATGTAAGATATGGCGGTAGCTGAGACATGCTGAAATACTAGCAAGTACGGCGGGTGCGTGAAGCCCGTGGCTACGCCGATAATAGGCTCAAACCTTGCTACCACTCCCACACTGTACTTTACGACATGAGGCTTTTTTATAAAAGATCTGCATTTGTATAGCGCAACGTGTATACATAACACAAAGGCGCGCTTGGCGGTGTGTAGAAGCGACTGCCTACATCGTAATACGTGGACTGGTGAAGCGTCCTTGTGCGGGCACAAAGCGGAATTGCTAAGCCATTCGGCCGGGGGTGGGGGTTCCCATCGCCCCAGTGCCCCCATGCAGACTTGGGTTTTCTCGATGAATTTAGAACAAACCGAGGGCTGCACCGCCTGCCTTCGTGTGGAAGATTATGTTGACGGACACTGTAGGTGCGGCCGGAAAGAGGTGGCGCTCGCGAGCTGCCTGTGGGTACAAGGGGCATTGGGTGATGACGTGCGTGGGAGTGCCGCATTGGCAGCGATGTACTGTAGGTCGGGGGCGCGCGGATCACGTCAGGCGGGGTGTTCGCCAATAAATGCATACTCAGCAAGGAGACGAGAAGGCAGCGTACCGGGATGTATCTGCAAGGCCCTGGGCCTGGAGAGGGGGGCGCTGGTTTGCCACTCAGGGGTTGGTGCAGGGCGCGCGAAGACGAAGACGGGACCGCGGTGGGGAGTGTCGTGCCAGGTTTTGTTGCAACTCGGCAATTGCCCGTCGGTGGAATGGACCAGCAGGTCTCTGTAATGTCATAGCGGTCACTGACTAGGATATAACTTAACGGTCAGCAAGTTAGCCAAGGTCTCGCGCCGCGGCGCCAGATCGCTGGAGCGAGCGGGAGAGGTGGCAACCGCAAAGGCCCCATCTCGCGGAGGCATTTGACCAGAGTCATGGACCGATTACCCGTTTCTTGGCACATCGGCTGCTGCCAGTGTTGGAATCGTTTTTAGGTCTGGTTGGGACCTGATCTACGGGAACAAATGGTGGTGTTCGTAGGGCAACTGAAATGGTTGCGAGAGTTCCTTTCGGACCATTCTACAGGGACGAGGGACGACCGTGACAGCGGCAACCTCCCTCACCCGGCCCGTCGGCGCCGAATTACTAGTAGCAGAAATTTTACAATTGCAACCTCCTACCATACACGATGTCATCCCTACGATCGTTGCATACTACAGTATATTGGAAGCTGTGACAAAATAGTTCATTCTCCGCACTACCAAGTCCGAGAAGCAAGTTCTCCCGGTGGCAAATTTCGAAGCATGTGAAATGAGTGGGACTCTTCTTTCCGCTTTGTCAAGCCACAAGTCGTTCCCGTTAAGCTCACGCTGGCTCCCATGGTCCAGACAGGTAGACTCACAGATAAGTAGTACTACACCATGCAGCATCTCACCAGTGAAACCGTCTTGTTTTCGGAAATACAGCGTTTTCCTAGTAGGATGGTCTGGTTTTGTGCTTTCCATATTCTACCTGCCCCATCAAACCTTCTTTCATTTCCTTGTGATTGTAGAACTTTGGGTGCCACCTGGTTGATCTCTGATCTCAAGTCATCTCGCTCTGAGTCCGGGTGCGAACCGAATAAGCCCCGACTTACTGTATGTAGACTTTGAGACATTGCTCTTTGAGCCCGAACATCATCACGCACTCTACGGGGAATTAAAACATTCTATGTCGGTATATATATCTACATGTCCATTCTATCTATCGCATAGACGCCGTAGAGTTACACTACCCAACATGAAAAAGAAGCAATACATCCCAATGCATGGATTGCGAAGTATCATCACAAAAACAAAGTACAGCAGCTGGAAGCATGGAGGTCCTAGCCCAGGCTACCCTTCGCGGACCCGCTCATGCGGTTGCAGTTGCGTGGACAAGTGCTTCGGCATCCTTTGACCGTGGTTTGATAATGCATTCGAACTTTTCGGGACTCCTGCATGATAGCTTTCGTTCAGGATCCGAACATTTCAAATAAGAAACTACGCACGAAAGGATGCCAGGTGTAAAGGCGCCTGTGGGCTCGATGACGCGGCCATCGCGCACGGGCTTCTCGATGCGGAAGGTGGAGAGCACGCTCGCGACTACGATATAGACGAAGGAGTAGGCCATCCAACGCCCAGGGCAGACACGCCTCCCGAAACCGAAAGCGTAATCAACAGCAGCAAAGAGACGTGGGTCTACGTCAGGAGCAGCGAAGCGTTCAGGATTGAATGTGAAGGGATCAGGGAAGAGCCGCTCGTCATGCAAGATTGCCCTGCAGCGCTTTCAGTATCATTATCATTAACTCGTTGGACGCGGACAGTGCATACCACGCGTTCCCGAGAACAATGGAGTCCTTTGGAAGGAAATAGCCGTTGTAGACATCATCCTCCATTAAACGATGGGGAATTGCTGGGACCCGAAAAAGCGAGTGAGGTCAATTTCGTGAGCGCAAAGCCATTCACGAGTCCATACCAAACGGCGCAACTTGCTGCCACCGGAAGACTTCCCTGGAAAGCGCGGACACGTAGGGAAGTTTTGCTTCATCGTCGAACGTCGGCAAGCGATCGGTACCAATAACGCGATCGATCTCTTCCTGTGCCTTTGTTTGGGCAGCGGGGTTCATCAACATCGCAAGGAAGAAAGTCATCAAGATTGATACGGTCTGAAAGATTAGCTCGTATCAGCTTTGCTCGCATCAGTACGTGCTGGAACCGCACCGTATCGGCACCAGCTGTGGACCGCGATGTAAGTTTAATTGCCTTAGAGAAGAGAGAGAGCGCCCACCAGTATACATAGTTCCTCCAAGGCCCTTGATGAGTTCCTCCTGGTAATTGCGATCATCCTTTTCAGAAATATCGCGCAGCGCGAGGGAGGTGAAAGATGATTTAGCAGTTCCTTCCTTCATCGATTCCTTGACAACATCGAAAGGAACAGTGTAAAAGCGCTCTGCTATGGCACGCCACTCGCGTGCCTTGCGCTTGAACGACGCTCCTGGCATCCATTCGGGTACGTATTTCACTGAGCAATGGAGGGAAGTTCAAGAACGCAGGAAGATAAAACGTGGAGATGCATACATGAGGGTATGATGTCCACAAGGAAAGAACCAGGGTTACCAGCCTTGTCTATGATCTGCAGGCATTCTTCCGCGCGCTTGAGGTAGGGATCGCTCGCAGTACGGATGTCAAGGCCATAGGCAATGTCCAGTATTGTGCTGCCGGCCATCCTACCCATCGAATGCTATCAGCTACCTTTTCCAAGGTCCAGATAGGAGTGAAAGCGCGGACGTACAGCTGCAGGTGCTCATGAAAGCGCTCCGGAGAATCCATGAGCCTACGGAGGAAGGAATGCGCAGCCCTGAGCTTTTTTGGGCGAAATTGAGGTACCGCAGAGGGCTGGAAGTGCTTATGGAACAGTCGGCGCGAATTTTTCCACCACTCGTTGTAAGGCGTGAAGCCGAGTGACCAACCGAAGCCCATACTGTCAAGGTTGCATAAGAGAAGTTTCATAAAGGTAGAGAAATATACTTGCAGTTCGACCATCATTGGCATCCGCGGCCTGATTCGCAGCGACTTAAGTGAGACCCAGTAATTCACCGGAGAGCTGACGTGACCTTACCTATCTGAATAGATGGATGACCGCTTGTCGAGTAGATCATCAGCAACGCCTTTGCTATTGCATACGATAAGATGAAACCCAAAAACTTGCAGATGGACTATATCGGAATCTATACATGGCGACTTGTCAGAGTTGGAGGGGTGGGGTGTTACACGACAGAGGACATACTAAGTTCGCGACTCATCTCTCGGAAGCGCTTGTAGATGAAGGCATTCGGTAGGTCAAATAAATTGCCGATTATGGGGTATCCCTTGGGACCTGGAGGATAGGGTAGACCAGCTGGGTTGCGCCTCTTGTTCTGGATATAGGAGTAGGCAATGAGTAGAGTAACTGTCAGCAGAAGCCCTGCGCCTAGCGAGCTGAGAAATGAACCCATGTTGGTCGGCAGAAGGTTGAAGAAAGAAGCATATGGGGAAGACTTATATAGCTGCTCCCTCGGGCTTGTTCGGGACATAATTCACAAACAGGACTCAAGAACGAATGGAACGGGGTAATGCCGTTGCGCCTATCACGTATACATGCATGTTGCTCCCATAGTTGTGAAACTTAAGGTCTGGGCTTCCGCGTATGAAGATAAGTATTTCTACAATAGGTTAGGTCATATGCTGTTAAAGGTACGATTCGCTAGTCGGGGGCGCAGGGCGCAGAGGAATAGGTATGATCATGACCATGATGGATGGTACGCGTGTCAACTCACAATTAATTACGTAACTATCATAAACCACTGGGAGACTTTATTTATTGGAACGGGCTCAACCATGAACATGACCCAACTCACTTCTGCGGCCACGCAACACAATCAGGTGAGGCGATTAAGACCACCTTGCGAGTGACACGTTGTTGGACTCCCTAAGTCATCAAGGAACCGAGTAGGGCGCCCGAGGACTCGGAGGAGGGAAAGTCATGGACGCATTCTTCGGCTCGTGACCACGAGCAGGCCCTGAGGCGAATGTCACATGGGAATGTCCCTTAAAAATTTTACCCAAGCAGCCTCGAGTCCTAGACTCGTGCGCAGACTCTACTATCATCTGAGGTCCCGCCGTCCATGTTTGGTGAGTGGACCAGGCATTCCCTTCTCATGGTCATATCACTGACCTGCGAATCCTTCGAAGGGACCATCCGATTAACCAACCCCATAGTGGTTTCCTAAGCCTTGAGTCTTAAAAGCATGTCAAAGTGTAGCGACTCGTCTCTGGGGCTCCCACGTGACATCGACGGAAATCAATGATTCAATGTAATGCAGCTACTAGTAGCATTCAATTGTTCACTGCAAGCCAGATGAAACAGCTGAAGACGGGACTGACTGGAACTCCGATAAATTTCGGGGCGCTAAAATGAGTGAACCCCCAAAGTTCACGTGTGACGAAGACAGCTCTATCGTAGGCAATTGGACACCCCACGGTCCCCACTTCGCCCTGTATATCAGACTATTTTTATCTTCCCTGGGTCGGCCTCGTTAGAATGGTCTGGGCTCAATTACCAGACGGTGGAACAAACGAGCACGTTGCCGTATTGTCAAAATCGTCATTTCGCATGGCTGGTCCCGCTGCTTGAAAATTTGGCTAGTGACAACTAACATCTTTTGGCAGTGCCATAGGTTGTAGCATCGATTCAGGAATACCCTCAATCGCTTTACCAGTTGTTTGCCTTGCGTGCGGCATATCTCAGTCGCGCCTTGAGTTTGAGCTCATCAATGCGGGCATGATCGCCGGCGCTTCAAGGCGGAGAGCTCGCTTTTTTTTTTTAAATCCAGTTTATAAGCCTGGCGAGAAGCTGCGGCGGTTCGGAGAGCTCGCCTGGAGATATAGCCTAACGTTACACCGGAAAGCCGTGCCGGACCGTATCAGCTAACCTCCTCCGAGTCCCACAGCCATGGACGAGACAAACATCGAACCGCTGTCGCTGCGCTTCCAACGCATTTCACTTACTGAATAGCGTTCAAGGCTTGTTATGGGCCCAAACCCGGGGAGTCAGGTTTTTCTCCGTCTCCATGCCATCGCGCGCGACTCGGTGCGCACTGGCACTCTGGCCCCTGCAGAGCTAACTTGGACTGCCCCCAGCTTACTTCATCCAGTGTCGTTGCTCTGATGCGCTCAACTAAGTTGTGTATCTAATATACCATGTGGCGGGAGGGAAGGGTACCCGGTCCGTAAGCTATGTGGTGGGTCCGAGTGCACGGGGCATTGTAGATAGCACGGACGCCGCCGCGGCGTGGGCCCGCGCAAGTTTATTGTTAGATTTACCGAAGTAAAGGAGAACAGAGCAAACCTTGATTCTGCAACAAACACACACGTGCCCAGTCGTAGCTACATAATATTTAAGTTCGCAAAGAGTATCAGAAAGAAAGGCGATAAGACAAATTTCGAGGTGATACCGCGAGGCTCCACCTATGCATGTACTAGGCGAGCTCGATTGCTCATCCCAACAGTGATTCCCGTGGCTGTAACGCGATTGCGTAACGAGTAACGAGAATGTATTCAATTCCAAGCGCGACGGCTCGGGCCTGGCGAAAGGCGGAGAGCGTCACGAACGATTATGTCTCTCGGGTGTAACGTAAGCCAGTGAAGAGGGCCACGTTGCGAGCGTTGACTCGGTGTGTGCGCAGCTGTACTGTACTACTGTAACACACTTCCCGGGCAAGAAGGTGGGAGAACCCATCCAAGGCCAGCTAAACGCGAATCCCGACTATCTCCCGAGGACGTGCTTGGATGAGTTGTCTTGAGCTCAGCTCCGAGTCATTCTCTCTGGCAGGGGGTACTGCAGAAGAGCGGTAAGAGAAAGTACCCCCCGGGCCTTGTGCGGCTTTCAATGTTATTGTTACCGTGTCAGTTGTCGTGAGGCACCTCCACCGAAGCAGAGGATTCCGCTGTCGCGTATGATTATTTGTACAGTACAGCTCTGTGAACGAGATAGAGCCTGGCACGCGCCACCATTACTGCAAACCCGAGCTGGCAGTTGCCAGACTCGTGACACTAGCCTGGATATTAAGCCAGTTCTATTGTTGAGATTGGATCGAACGAACGACGGCCGAGTGGTTCACAGGAAGGCAACCCTAAGAAAGGCCATCCTCGTCATGGTGAAACGACTGGGGGTTACATTGGTCTACTACACATTGTGATACTGTTATCGATGGAATCTTGGGCCGCTACAAGTTCGCGGAATAGATGATGAATCCAATTGGTTTTATTGTACTGTTAGGTTTCCATCCTGTGGATCCTGCCGTCTACAGTACTACCGCTCTTCGAGGGGGCGACAGTTGTCCTCTGCGCCACTGGCAGACACGAGTTTACAGCCGTTTATTGGTATGCCGAAAGCTAGAGCCCCGAACATTGTTTCCTTTTCTGCGGGAGGGAATTAGCTCGTTACATTCCGCTGGCGTTGGTCGCAGCTGCTAACGTGCGGTGACGACTTTTCGCGTGCCTGGGGTCTTGGAGATGAGGGAGTGTCGAGATGTGCGCCTTGCACAAGCTAGATTCACGGCCCAAACTGAATCAATATACCGGGTGATTAGCGGACGGCCTCGAAATTCACCGGATCTGGAAAGTAACACCATTCTCTGCCAGTGATGATGCTTAACATGTCAAGGACGAGAAAGGGCTTACAACCTTTGATTACGAAGCCTCACGTGTTCAGACACTGCTGGCAGAGGGTTGATTTGAAATTATGTATACTGGTTTACGAAAGCGCTCGTGGTGTAAGGATGATCCGAGACCCGGGTCCTCTGGAATCGGCACTAAAGACTGCCGACACGGCATCGAGCCGACCGTCGTTAAAGCGTAGCTAGTCGCTAGTACCGACGGACCGAGGGAGGGGAAGAACTGTTTACCAGTCTTATGGGCGAACCCGCTTTCGGTTGCTTGAAGAAGTTCTGGATTGCTCCTGGACGACTGACGGCGTCTCAGTTACACGAATTCTGACTGACACAGTGCGTATCTGGGTTGCGTCACCAAGTAAAGCAGCGTGCAGTAATCCGGGCGTAATTCGTTGTCACGGGGAAAATTCTGGGGTACCAGGCGGGTATGGTGGGGCGGGGGAGATGTAATAGCTGAGAAGGCGAGCTTCTACCAGACGATAGAATGGGGAGGTATTTAGGTCATTGGTAACGACCCGGGGTCTGTTGGGCCCGCGTCGCGCGGTTCCCGGAGTGGGGAACAAAGCCAGGGGCGGGAACGCTTGGGGTTTTTCGTGAAACCCGAGATACTGATCATTGTGACCGTGATCGAAAGCTTCGCATAAAGGGCATCAATTGAATGTGTGCTCTCTTGACCACTTTGCCGCGACCACCGGCGGATAAGGCCGCGGCTGGGGATGCGCAGCTGGATTGTTCGCCGGAGTGACTAGGAACGGAAACGAATAAAAAAACAGACCCTATCTATGATAGATGTAGAGATCGGCATGGGTTATTTCAGGTCCCATTGCATAACAAACTTCACTGGCCCTCCGCATTCTTTCTTCTTTCTTCTTTCTTTTTCCTTTTTCTTTTCCCACCGCATTACCTCGTATATGTGGGATTGTATACCTCCGTATCACGCCCTCATCTACTAAGCTCTCCCCTTGGAGGCTTCCCCATCGTCATCGCCGTCGCCGTCCCCCTTCCCCCCCTTCCCCCCTTCCTCCCCCCTTTCTCACCTCACCATGAATGATGGTCCAATTCCTCACCCCGTAAGTTGTTCTTGCTCCCTTGTGTGCTGAGCTCAACTCCAACATCATACCCAGACGCGTGGTCATGAATCCGCAAAGAAGGCAACCCTCCAGGTTCGCTTTGTCATCATTGGTGGCGGCGCTGCCGGTCTCGCCTGCGCAGTTGCGTTGCGACGCGTCGGACATCAGGCCATCGTCCTCGAAAAGGGTCCTGATTTTGTTGGCGTGCGTACAACCACTCTGCCCTTTCCTAGTCATCTTATATGCTTACCTAAGCCTCTCATAGCCAAGCAAGTACCGCGGAATCCGCATGTCACCTAACATGACTAAAATCTTCAATTACTGGGGCATGCGCGACAAGGTAGGCGACATTGGGTGCGTCATGGATCGTGTCGTTCTGTCCAGACGTACGTGCCACTCTCATATCCTTTCCGTCGTTCTCACCACGTAAAAAGTTGAGACAGCATACCTGCTTGGCACCCATTGTTGGGAACACGAGATGCTTAAGGAGGCTGGCGGCGAGTTCATGGCTCTATATGTGTGTGTTCCTCACGTCGACCTCTACATGACCCTCCTTATCCCACCCAGCACAGCGACCTCCGGCAGATGTTGCTGCAAACGGCTTGTGAACTCGGCGCAGAAGCCCGAGCAAATGCAGAGGTAGTGGAGATCGCCGAGGATTGTCGCTCAGTGCGGCTGGCCTCTGGCGAAATCTTAGAAGCAGATATCATCATTGGGGCAGACGGCAGTCAAGGAATATGTCGCAAACTTCTGGATCCCCAAAGTTCTCTAAAAAGCTCTGGTATCATGTTGTTCAAGTACGTGTTCACTTTTTCCCGCGTTACGTTTTAATTAAACACTTGTAAATCAGTTCCGTAATACCGGCTGATCGCATTTATGCCGATCCTGAGCTGCGTACGTTATTGCAACAAGACCAAGTGAGTGTTACCTCTTGGCCCGCAATAGTCGGCCTACAACGGTTATTCTAGGTAACACAATGGGTTTGGTTTGGTCATGAGCGAGCATCAATCTGCTTCCCTATTGTAGGTTATAGCGCCTTGGCTTCTCTACTACTTCACCTCAGAGGTTTCCAGGGGCCCTCTCAAGACATTGCTTGGTACTTTTTCACGCTAGACAAGGGCGCTCATGAAGGGTGGAACGACGTCTTAACTCCTGAAGAGTTTGCACCTTATGTATCGGGAGCTGAGCCACGGTAAGTGTCAAAGCCTTTCCTAGTTACAAAGCTGGATATCCATCATGTGGCGTCCGCACAGACTGCAAAAATTGGCGGCGCTAGCGAAGCCTGCCCGAATACGCATGATAGAATGCGACTTTCCTGAAGACTGGGTTCACGATACTGGGCGCCTTGTGCTCGTCGGGTCAGCTGCACATCCGTACCCCGTACGTCACTTATGCCTTCCATTTACGCATTGTAGGCGGCTATCTCTGACCAACGCTCACAGCCCGGAGTTATCTACGGTCCGAGTATGGGCTTGGAAGACGCCTCGGTACTAGCAAAGTTGTTCTCGCACCTGCGTGACGAAGAACAAATATTACCCTTTCTGCATGCGTTTCAGAACCTACGCGAGGAGCGTTGCCAGAAAAACCTTGCGCTCGACCTTGGCAACACCTGGTTCATGATGGAGCCTGAAGGCGAAGGCACCGCTCAGCGTGACTCTATGATGCGCGCAAAGCACGACCAGGGCCGAGATGTGCTCTCAGGTGACGACGACGGCAACGTTGCTCAGTGGGATCACAACCGCGAGCTGTTCGGATATGACGCAGAGGACGAGGCCGACAACTGGTGGGTACAGTGGGGTCTCCTCCAAGAACGCGCCAATGCGACGCGGTGGGAGGACAACACCCGGCTGGGGATGTTTTCGCTTGACGTAAACGTGCGTGCATCATGAAATGGCGCGCCTTGATGCACATGCATACACGCACCGCGGGATTCTTAGATCTTTCTCGTCCTTGAAGGGTCACTCAATGCTGCGGGCTTGTGCTGTATACCCCTACGCGCCTCCGAATACCTTGAATGACATGAGATCTAAATGACACAGACACTCTGCCACACACATTCCATGTACTCGCTACAGTACTGTATGTACTTTCATGTAACCCCTCATCTGTCAACCCACCCATCCCATGATCTTCATGTCCACTTTACGCCCCCTTCCACGCATATTTATTATCACTTCTGATCGCAGCTGCCAGTGACATCTTGCGCACTTAGCTTGAGGTCGACGCCTTTTGTTGACAGTGTGAATTTTATGAAGGTCAGTTGGGCGGCAGTTAGGATATACTCACGGGAATATCATGTGTGCCAGTGCACGGTGAAACAATGCCACCTTACGTCATGTGGACACGCCGAATTTCGAGATCCGACTTCAGTTAGCATGACCCATTAAAGTAGAACAGACTGAGGAGTACCTTACCAATCCCCCCGTGAAATACAGAGTAGTAAACTTCCACGACCGCATCCCCCCAGACCTACTGACCCACCAACGGCACCAACTCCTTGACGCCCCACCACCACAACCGCTGACCCTGCCAGAACAACCAAATCCTAATCCACCACAATGCCACCAAGGTACCTGACAAGACCAGCGATGAAAGACCACCCACGCGAGCGCATCGACAAAGGCGCTGGGCCTGACTACCCTCTATTGTTCAATGCCACACACACACGCACACGCATACACACCTGTACCCCCCCTCTCACCAGGTCGATCAACAGATGGCACCACACCATCAACGCACGTCTCACCGATGACAAGATACTCGCCACAAAAATCAAACGGGACAATCCGGACAAGAAGTCCGCCCAGACAGTCAAAAGTACTTGGGAACATGTCCTTAGAAACAACACGGACCTCCCAGATGACTGGATCACCAGTCGAGAGGTTTTAGTGGGTAGGAGGACACGACACACCTTGCCCCCGTAGGACGCGTGCCCTGAGTCCCACACTATCCCCCAATGGGGATGTGCATAAGCGCATTTTACCTCAACCGGTCTCATCGGTCCGGCTACGGCGTGTCAGGCAGGGTTGATCCTGGCAATCTCCCGCTGCCTAACATTTATTTCGGTAGATAGCGGTACATAGCTAACTACCAAAATAAACGCTTTCCAAAAAAAAAAAAAAAGAACAGACTGAGGACAGTATAAGCACAAAGGGTTTGATAACAAGCACCCTTCCATCCTAATATTCGAGAACCTGCTTCAAGTTTCAGGGTCACTGTAACAAGAATTCTTCCATGTTGCGCCGCTTGTGACACGTGGCGTAGGCCTGGCCCGGGGGGGGAGGGTGGCTCCGAGTCTGCGTGCCTGGCTGAGACTTTTGCTGTGTCGAGCCTAGGGGGCATGCTATCTTGGCATGGATGCTGGTTCGTCAGCGTGTAATGTACTCAGGCCTATGTCCATGTCCAGTAAAGTTAGGCTGTGAATTAAATGCTTCCGCTTGAACCAGATATGACGAGGATTCATCTACTATGCAAGTATATCGGCGGGGAAGAAAAGGAAATACAATAGCGTTCCACAGCCGACACCTCATCAAATTTCTCATTTCATTTGTGGCGTTTACTTCAAAGTTAAAGTTAAAAAGCGACTTCCGTAACTGGAAGCCATGAATGGCCTGACACAGGACAAGCAAACCCCCATAACCAAAAGTAGAACCTCGGCATGGGTCCACGCCTTTATTGGGGTGGGCTTTTTGATCGGACTTCCCTCAGTACGTATCGTACTGTACTCCTACGTTGTGACTGCGAGTGCCCGCTACCGCTGCCGTGGCTGGTTTTTCCCTTTCGATCGTCCAAAACGCGTCAGTAGTGCAGACCATGTGCACACTGGCAGGTGATCATCACCATCACCGTCATGATCTTCAACCCCATAGGTCCCTGTCTTATTGTGTCTTTGCATCGCTCCGCTTGTGGCCACACCCGCTATGTTTGATCGTTTTTGGTGACGGAGACGGAGGTGCAGTTGGATACAGAACACCATCGACGTCCCTCATGACTCGGCCCCTCTCCCTTTGCGTGCGGACGGGCGTCTATAACATCCGGCAACTAAGTGTGTTGCCGTGGTTCCGCGGGGACGTGTGCGCCATGTGCAATTTGGTGTCAGTCCTGGGAAGCGGGGTCACGGACAATTGACACATCTTCGTTACTAAGCATGGGTCATGGGAAACTAATCTGTCTGGCCCGTCGGCGACGTCCTCGGCACCCGCATTCAAGTTCCCAATGGGTCTCTTTCCCTCCTTCCCCCTTCAGCGCTGCTTTCTCGAGCGCGCATCACAAGAAAGAGTTCCGCGGGACTGGAATTCTATGGAGAGCATTCTCGAGGGATCTGCCTTGTCAGTCCCAGGGCTATCAACGGTAACTTAGAGCGCTAGTGCCAGATTGCCTCACTGCCAGCGCGATCTGTGCCGTAACTTCAACAAGGCATATTGTCATGAACAATATAGAAAACTTCGTCACGGCACGTACTGTACAGTACAGTAAAGGAGTGGGTCTCTGCAAGTGTTTATCGGGTCCTGCCTATAATTACGGCATGTCCAATCAGCCGGCTGCTGAACCTCCGGTGATCGGCGTATTTCCACGGCCGAAACCGTGCCCTGATCTTCACAGGTGACACGGACGATTTCAGGGTTTTGTTGAGAAGAGTAAGAAAAACTATGCGATATCCAAGACCACGGTATGTGCCACACGGAACAAGGACAAGAGGTATACGCAGAGACATATGGTCAGGCGAATGTGTAAGAAGTATGGAGCATATTCGGTCTACGGGCCCTCGAGCGCCTCCAGGCGGGCGACTTGTCTGCGCAGAAAAGGACGTCAGGCGGCAGCGTCGCGGGCCGTGGGTGATGAATGTAATGGAAACGCACCTATCCCGCATAGCTTCTTGCCAGCGCTGCAACTTCGCCACCTCATTCACTTGGAAACCAAAAATACGCGGGCGGTACCGCTCCGCGCGCAGCGCGACCGCAGCGGTGTTGATGGCATCCCCGAGACCCTCGGCGCCCTCCACCAGCTCGTCGCGCGCGCGCCCACGACGGCGCGGATCGTCTACGGTCGCGCCTGCGCCGGAGACGATGCCGACAGCACCACGTGAGGGGTCCGAGGGTCCGCCCTTGGGTGGGAGGAGCGCGGGGTAGACGAGGAAGAGGAGGTGCGGAAATGACGTGCCAAAGTAGGCACCGTCGATCGAGCCGTGGCGCGAAGACTTGGGTGAATAGATATCCTCGCAGCGGCCGCAGTAAAGCTTGACGGATTTTTCGTACGGCACGTCGGTCAGGCCGACCGGAAGGAGCGGTTGGCCTTGGCAGAGTACGCGCGGGCATCGACCGAAATCGGCTTTTTTGTACTTATCCAGCTGTCCAGGTAGGGTTCAGGGTTCAGGGTAACAGAACGAGGGGTTGTGATTTGGGTTCTTAGATGTAAGGGGATACGTCGGCGGTGCTCGAGACCAGGGCGGAACGTACCATCTTTGCCAGCCCCCGCGCAGTCACTATCCAGCGGGCGTGAATGAGGCCGTAGAGTAGACGTGCCTGTATGTCTAACGTCCCTCGAAGTTCCTCCTGAAAGTCGTCATCTAGAACCCAGTTCCAGCCAAGATGCAGTAAGCTGGAGGGAGATATGCCAAATGCGCACCGAGATTATCGGTTATAAGATCAAGGGCCTGTGTGTAGTTTTGGACTTCGGTGTTGAGGCCAGTGAGATTGAAGCGGTCGAGGATGTAATCCTCCTCGACTTCGCAAAAATATTCGTTGCCTTTGGAGGAGAGGAACCAGGATATCCAGGAACTATAATCGAGTGTGTTTGAATCTGATAACGGATGGAGCGCACAGGTACGCTCACTTGGAGTAGTCCGAGTCTGAGCCTGTCGAGGCGTCCTCCACTATACGACGAAGCATAATAGTTATGATATCGGGTTAATAGCTTGGAGCGAGTGTGGTCTAGCGCTGTCACTCACTGGCAGTGTTGTCCTTTCCGAAGCTTGCTTCAGTGACCGTGACAAGTCAAAGTAGATCACCTGTCACGATAACATCTTGATAACCCCCCTATCTCTACACCGCTCGAACACAGGATTTCACAAAGACCACAAAGTTGAGTATCAATACCTTCGAGGATCGCAGTAGTTGTGAGAAGCGATGAAAATCTCTGTGATAAAGCGGGGAATCATCTAGCCTTCACATTTAATTTCCCATACTAGTATCAGCGAGCTAAGTTAGCTATAATTTATATATGCAATAAAAAGCCTATCCCACAAAACAAACTAAATAAATAAAGATCACCGAGGGTTTCCCTTTTATGTGATGTCTGCGAGTCCGGGAGACTTTACTCTTCAAATGCCAGGAAGTCTGCGCTCACAACTCGAGGTCATCACAGGGGAATGCGACCCCGACAAGTCACAACGACGTGGTGGCATAATACGTCTCACTGTCGACGTACCCTCTGCACATGCTACGGGCGAAAAGCGTGCCCCACGATGGCGAACGCTCGAGTTCATGATCTACTATATCGTGTTCATTGCCGCCTTCTCATGGATGATCTACATGCCGGTGGAACTCAGCTCCAGTGCGTACTTTTTCACCTTGCGTCACATCATAGTAAGGCGGTTCGGTTTCAGAGACACACCCGAATTACAGCTTGTATCACCATAGGCTAGCAAGGGGCTGGTTCCCTGGTAGTGAAATCGTGAGTCTTGCCTTTTGTGTTGAGAAATCCCCCGAACTGTCTTACTTGACTGCGGCTTATTGGCTATGCCCCGCGAACCGCTTCCTCACTTCGTTTCCTTGGATAGTATTGGCGTGCTTTCGTCGGTTTTTAAAACGCGTATATCTATCTTAGAAGTCAGGTCAGATCACACTTGAAAAGCGAGCCCTCAGCACACCTCTGAAGTGGGAATTTTTTCTTGCCCACGCTCTCCTGGTCATCATTCATGATAACAGGTGGCCCAGCTGACGCTGTATTACAGGACAACAGTGATGCCCAGTACCGCTCCTTTCGCCTCAATATTCCGGCTCTCAGCGCACTCATGGCCGCCTTCTTCGCCCTGAGATATGCGTATATGCTCCCCATCTTTCGCGGCTCTACCACAGCCGATAACGATAACTTGTACCGACTTCCATTCTACACCCTCTTCTCACTGCTTATGCTTGCCATTCTGCATGGCACGAGCATCCTCAAAGTCTTTCTCATATTATCCATGAACTACGCACTTGCCAAGGCGATGGGTGGCACACGATTTGGTGTACCCCTCACGTGGCTTTTCAATAGCGGTGTGCTGCTCGCGAACGAGTGGTATGAGGGGTACGCGTTTGCAAGCTTGCATCCAGGACTCGCTTTCCTCGTGCGTCACAAGCCTGCGCTCGTGTGTTCTCCACCTGCGGTGCTAACAAGCTTCGCAGGACGGGTGGAGTGGAGTATACCCGCGCTGGCACGTTAACTTCAACATCACCATGCTACGTCTCGTCTCTTTCAGCATCGACTACCACTGGGCATGTAAGCGCATCGGTATTGTGGATGTATGGCAACTTTTCCCGTACACGGGATCAAATACTCACACAGGTAGTGACTGCAGCCAGGCAACGCCGTGAGCGATAAGAAGCGCGCTGCCGTGCTTCACCCGCACGCAACGTACAGCTTTCGAAACTATCTTGCTTACACGCTCTATGCGCCGCTCTACATCGCGGGGCCTATAATCACCTTTAATGACTTTATGTGGCAGGTAGGCACGTGACATCACATATTCACCCCGCATGGCGTTGATGATCCTTTCCCTTTTTCTTGCATCCAGCTCGCACGTCCGAAAGATATCACGCCACAGGCGACAGCGCGGTATGCGCTGCGCTTCCTTATCTCATTCCTTACTATGGAGACTCTCATTCATGTTATGTACGTCGTCGCCATCAAGGACGCGCACGCGTGGGGTGGCATGAGTCCCGCACAGCTGTCCATAGTCGGCTTTTGGAACCTCATCTTCGTCTGGCTCAAGGTATGTCACCCTACTGTATATGATTCATTATCCACACCGGTGTTGACCTGGTGTCGGTTGCAGCTGCTCCTCCCCTGGCGTTTCTTTCGTCTGTGGGCGCTGGCAGATGGAATGGACCCACCCGAGAACATGGTGCGCTGCATGGCGAACAACTACTCGCCCCTCGGTTTCTGGCGCGCATGGCATCGCTCGTATAACCTTTGGATTGTACGCTATCTCTACATTCCGCTCGGCGGCACGCATCGGCTCGTTGCGACAAGCGTGCTCATATTCACGTTCGTTGCTCTCTGGCATGACCTCAGCCCGAGGCTCTTGGCATGGGGTTGGCTCGCGGCGATTCTCATCTTCCCAGAGGTCATGGCAAAGAGGACATTGCCTCCATCATTGGTGGGTGTGCCTCCTTCCTCTCAATTCCAATGGGTGGCGACTACAAGGGGGTGAGCCCTTTCTCACTCAATTTTTTTCCCCTAGTTTGGGGAAAGGTGGTGGTACCGTCATGTATGTGCGGCTGGCGGGGTATTCAACATCTTGTTAATGATGGGTGCGAATCTCGTCGGTTTTGTCCTTGGCGTGGACGGTGCGCAGTACTTTGTGCGTGAACTGATTGGCAGTTGGGATGGTATGTCTCGCCCGGAGGTGCTGTCCTGCTATGAATTGATCAAGGCACCCAGGTATTCGCTTTCTCTGTGTTGCATGCGCGTGTTTATTTGTCGGCGTACAACTCATGTTTGAGTACCGGTATGTTGTCCTTGGATGTCCCAAGACTAGCGCTAATTTCGCTCGGCTGACAAGGGAGGAAGAATTGCGTAGAGGGATACAACGTCGATGTTAGGTGGATGCAGATGGCCTCTAACTACCACACTAAGTTATAGAGAAGTAATATATACCCTTCTCCAAAAACAGATGCCAAGCAAGCTGGTACCGAGGCCAATGAAAGAAAAATAGGTCGCCAGGACGATGCCTACCACTAAAATGAATCGGAAGTGCCCTACCTGGGGTGGCATTATAGAGGATGGTGGCCCTAAGTTTGCTTTTAACTGGGAACGACTTCCCGATGGAATGATCTATAAAATTGCGCTAGCCCCATTCTCCGGTCGGCCCGAAGTCCGACAACTTGTAAACACGCGGAGCGCTTACTACTCGGCAATTTGTGCTACCCCATTTCTTTTTTACCGATGTTCCTTGGACGCTTAATTTCTCCGAAAGAAATGCACCCCAGAGAGTTCTCCCATGAGTCCCATCCCACACCGAGTGTCTCGACTCGTCTATCACTCTTTCTTATTAGATTTACGCGAGGCAAAAGAGAACAAAGGGGGCCTGGACTTTGTGGCAAAATCGCGCATTCGCTATAGAGAATCATAGAGAATATCAGATAAGATTTAGAAGGGTGACTGTTACACCGACACCGACACTGCATCCACGATAATTGAGACACTGAGGTCTTCACCTTCACCGTGATCGGACCCCGCTGGACCCGCCGAGAATGGGATAGGATCATGCCAATCATAGCTACGGCCCCGGCCCGCGTTACCGAGTCGAGTCGTTTCAAGCTGTTTTGTGTCTCTCCGAGTCCATATCTTACCTTCAGTGAGTACGAGACAATATAAGGAGCTTCACGTTTTCTCATTGCGCGCGTCCCATCGGTGGCTGTAAGGTGTAATGTCACTGAAAGTGTACGTGTCCTGGTATAAGTATCAAGCGCTCATTGCGTTTACCTGTTGGGAAACTGTCCATCGCAAGGTTGTGCACCGCGAGGACGACAAAAGCCCACAACCCTAGCCCCTCCCAATATCCCCTCCTCCCTCATTACTTGTCCTCTAGTTTTCATGTCCTCGACAGCAGCTCCCACCTCTAACTTTCGGTTGATCCTCGATGCATTGGACGACTACACCAAGCAAACAGGGATAGATCTCACTAAAAATCCCTTCGTCGAAATCCTCCAGAACTGCAAATCACATGATTCTATCCTCCAGCTACTTCAGGACAAAGCACAGGCCTTCAAAGACTATCAAGATGGAAATCATAAATTGATCAACTGCCTCAGCTCCGCAGTGCAAGTCCTCCATGCATTTTCTGGTATTCTTAGCGAGGTCGTTGGCCTAGTCAGTCCCAGAGTGGATTCACCTTATCTGATTGACTTCTTACGTCTCCATCAGGTGCCATTCCAGCCAGCAAAATTAATCTTTGTTGGCATCGACGCTCTCCTCACGGTACTGTTTCTTCCTTACTTTCCCCAGTTGAATTATTGAATCTCCGGTTACATCAGGCCGCCATTGGGGTCACCGACAGCTATAATGCGCTTGTTGACCTTTTTGAATGCGTCGCAAATTTCCTAAGTCGTCTACGTATCTATACCGAGGTCCCGTTCGACACTATGATGACCAGTATCATTGTGAAAATATTGGCCGAAGTCCTCTCCGTACTTGCCCTCGCGACGAAACAAATAAAGCAAGGGCGATTCAGTAAGCGGCTTGTTGCTTATATATGTCTTATGGCTGAAGATGTCTCAGGGAAATTTGCAAAGAAGCTGCTCGGAGAGAGTGAAATCGAAGCTGTGGTCCAGAGATTGGACCGACTTACGCAGGAGGAGGCTCGGATGACGGCGGCTAAGACGCTCGAAGTGGTCCATGGTCTTGTAAAGAATATGAAAGTGGTCATGGACGGTACGCAAGTCTTGCTCAATTGTTGTCAGTGATTGACTGAACTGCTGTCCGAGTAGACGGTAGGGCATCGATCGATCAGATGCGACAGGCTCTGGGTATGTTAAGCCAGCGAGATAATTGATGTTCCTCAAGTTGACTATGGGTGCTAGTTACGATGCAGGAGACGACAAGCGAGATAAACAAGATGAAGCGTTAGTTCTTGTCTCTATCGATGTCGTCGAGGCTGAACGTGCGTCATAGGTGACCAGTTGCAAAAGGATATCCGAAGTTGGCTCTCGCCTCCAGATCCGTCGAGAAACCACCTCATTGCGCGAGAAGCTCGTCACAATGGAACTTGTGCATGGTTTACCCAGGGCCGCACCTTTGAGGAGTGGAACAGGACGGGATCCCTCTTGTGGGTCCATGGTAAACGTACGTGTTTCTCAGATCTCTCGTGCTTTGCAGCTCTTGATGGCCCCCGCGGCCCGATTTGGTAGCGGGATCGGGGAAGAGCGTCTTTTGGTAGGTGTCGCTCCGATTCTGTTGTACAGCCCCATTTAAGTTGAATTGACAACCAGCTCTACAATTATTCAAGAAGCCAAAGAGAGACGTGACGCGGGACTGGCCTTGATGGGTTATTTCTATTGCGACTTCAGAGACACTGCGAAGCAGGATGTCCGTGGCCTACTCTCCTCTCTCCTTGCCCAATTCTGCGCCAAGTCCGATTCCTGCTACGATATTCTCTCGGACCTGTATTCTGCACACGGTGTTGAATCGCAGCAACCCGGTGGTGATGAACTCGCAGAATGTCTGAAGAAGATGCTCAAACTCCCAGAGCAGCCCACGACGTATATCATCGTGGATGGGCTTGATGAATGCCCAAACACTTCTGGGCTTCCAACGGCACGCGAAAAGGTCCTCGACCTCCTGGAGGATCTTGTCACTCTCAACCTTCCGAATCTACGTATCTGTGTCACGAGCCGACCAGAGTTCGATATCAAAACCGTTCTAGAACCCCTGGCATCTCTCCAGGTTTCCCTTCATGACGAAAGCGGGCAAAAGAGCGACATCCGTGATTACATCAACACTGTCGTCCACTCGGACCGAAAGATGCGGAGATGGAGAGCGGAGGATAAGCAACTCGTGATTGATACCCTCTGTGCAAGAGTGAACGGGATGTGAGTTGTCGTCACAATAGTGCCTTATTTGTTACTGAAATATACAGGTTTCGATGGGTGTTTTGTCAGCTAGAAATGCTCCGCGGTTGTTTACCCGCAGCGATTCGGCGAGCACTCGACGAATTACCAGAATCTTTGGACGAAACGTATCAACACACTCTGCTTGGAATCGAGAAGCAGCAACGAGATTATGCCCATCGCCTGTTCCAATGCCTCATCGCGGCGGTTCGCCCGCTTCGCGTTGAAGAGCTCGCAGACGTTCTTGCGATTCGGTTTGACCGTGGGCAGCTTCCGGAATATCACGTCAACTGGCGCACAGAAGACTCACAAGAGGCTGTTCTACGTGCATGTTCGACTCTAATCACGGTTGTCGACGTAGACGGGTCGCAAGTTGTCCAGTTTTCCCATTTCTCCGTGAAGGAGTTCTTGACCTCTGATCGCCTTGCGATCACGGCAGAGAACCTTTCTCGCTATTACATTCTTCTCAAGTCCGCACATACAATTCTCGCCCAGGCTTGTTTGAGCGTACTGCTTCACCTGGACGGCCAGGTGGACAAACCCACGATGAAGAACTTCCCCCTCGCGTTGTATGCCGCCCAGCACTGGGTCGACCATGCCCGGTTCGAGGACGTATCTTCACGGATCGAGGACCAAATGGATTGCCTATTTGACGCGAACAAGCCACACTTTGCGACGTGGGTCTGGATATACGATCTTGACGATACCACTCAGGAACCCATGTTCGGGACGCACCCAACACAGCCTGAGGCCGCCCCATTATACTATGCCATACTGTGCGGTATTGATACCCTCATCGAGCGTCTTGTCATTGCCCATCCAGGGGACGTCAATATGTGGGGAGGCTACTACTGTACTCCGCTGCACGTTGCGGTCGCCCAGAGATATATCGAGATTACACGGTTGCTCCTTGAACACGGTGCAAACGCGAACGCCGTGGACGACGAGGGATCGAGCTCATTACACAGGGCATCTCGAGCCGGTTGCCATGAAATCGTGGGGTTATTACTCAACCATAATGCGAATGCCAACATGCCGGATGAGCACGGAGTGCCTCCACTGGATATGGCGTCATTGGACGGAGATCTCGAAGCCGCACGCTTGTTACTATCTCACGGCGCCGCAGTGGACTCCCGCGTCAATGGCGACTGGACTCCACTGCATTCAGCATCGCGATGTGGACATCTCGAGGTCGTTAGATTGTTACTCCAAAGCGGCGCAGCCATGGACTCACGTGACAACGATCGTTGGACTCCATTGATGTTAGCATCGCAATACGGACATCTCGATGCCGTGCGACTATTACTCGATCATGGCACAGATGCAAACGCACAGACAGCGGATTTGTGGACTCCGCTGCATCTCGCGTCGTACAACGGCCATCTCAGTGTTGTAGAGCTCCTGATCCAGCGCGGCGCAAACACGAACCTGCGAGATCGCAACGGTTGGACACCACTGCACACAGCTGCACGAAATGGGCATCTCGACGTTGTTACGCTGCTACTCGGGTCGGGAGCGAATGTCAACATGCGGAGCGGCGGTGACGAAACCCCCTTAGACCTGGCACTTGGGAATGGGAAACTCGTGGTCGTGAGATTCCTCGCCGAGCGCATGGGATGTCAACTAGACACAATATCAGAAAACGCGCTCCCTGATCCGGTGCAGTCCTCACCCGATCATAAGGGGAATACGACATCCTCCGGCAGTGAAGAAAGCGCTTCGTCAGACACCGCACCGAAAGCGGGGGAACTAGAGGTCCTACGGTCACTACTCGACCAGGGAGCAGATGTCGATGAACGGATGGAAAGAAACCAGACCCGGTTGCACATTGCATCGGAGGAAGGAAAACTCGAGGTCGCCAGGCTCTTAATCCAGCACGGGGCGGACGTGAATTCCCGGGAGAGGTTTGGTTGGACTCCATTGCATCTCGCATTGGAATATGAACACCTGGGCGTTGCGCGCTTGTTAGTTGAACATGGCGCCAATGTTAACGTACAACTGCGGGACCACTGGACTCCACTGCATATCGCGTCATACGCTGGCTACCTCAAGATTGTACAGCAGTTACTCGAACAAGGTGCAAATTTACATTCACGGAATGACCATGGCCATACTCCCTACGAACTTGCACTAAAAAGAGGACATCGGGAGATTGCCCGATTGTTGTTGGAATATGGCACGCATAGAGTTTAGGCCATAATCGTACATTCACGGTACAGATCCAAATACGCTGTGTTCTCGACTTTCCGATGTAGAAATAGATAACACAGTTGAAGCTCCCGTTCGCCGCGTAGCCGGCTCTTTCGATATTTTACGATATAACGTCTGTTTCTCCTTTCCCAGAGCGTGAGATGCCCGAAGGCCGTCGTACTGTGCTAGTTGATGGTAGAAGCGGAGGTTCGAAGAAGCAATAGAGTAAATGATGAACACAGCATCCTAGAGTCCCGAGACTATAGCGTGCCATTCGAGTGCAAAATCAGGTCTTGTGAATTTGGTTCGATTTCCCGGTATCTGCTGTCGAAATCACGGTCAGAATACACGCTCTACAGTATCAACACAGTATTACAGGATGACAGAAATGCCTAGTACCGCTTCTTTTACCTCAGCCGTTAGGTCCCTGGCAGGCTCGTGGCAGCATATACGCGCCCCATTCCAGAAAACATAAACCAACCTCCGCCCTTCTCACTGCCGAGGGTTGCCGTTCCTTCTGGTACGAGCATCCTCCAGGTCTTTTCCACATGAAACATGAACCGTGTCTATTGCATTGCGAAGGTGACGTTGCGCTGCAGCTTGCTGTGTCTGTGACCTGGCTGTTTAGTGGAGGTGCCATGCCACCGATGTGTCTGAATGGCGTGGGTAGGCAAGACACTGAACGCAAGCTGCGCAATATCCTGGGCGGCTACGTGCGGGGTAACGTACTTGGCCCACAGAAGTCAATGCGTTGGGAGTGTCATCAGGATAGAGTTGTTAATAAGCTGTAGCTGCTTGGCGGTGCTGGAGGTTGGAATTGGCAGTAGAGCCGACGGGAGGGCGAAGTGCCATGTAAACCTGCCTTTCTAACCACAACCATCGATGCAGGTGGGAAAATAGGGAAAAAAGGAACTTATAGAAGAAAGGACGAACAGGCGCAGGCTCACCTGAAACCAGTCTCCTCGCCAAGACGTCCCTATGCCCAGATCTTGTTGCCACAGCCGCAGACAAAAAGGCGGTCTAGACGTCAACGAGGCACAACTCAGCTCGTGATTTCACCAACAAGGAATGGGCGTAAGTGAGTGTGCGTAAGAAGTTGACCGGGATGTTACAAGATGATGATGATGAGAGGGAGAGAATCGGTCCGGTGACCTCTCCGAAGTCCGAACGCTTCGAAATCTGACTCCGGTAACCATTCAAGTCTCACTGGCACATTGCTGTTTCTCTAGCCTCATGTTAGATCCTAATTCATATCATCCTTCAGAACCTTTCCTCCTTGCGATAATATCCCTACCTCCTATCTTCCAGCTATCTCACCACCCAGCCGCACCCATCCCAAATCTTGTGCCCGAGCCATCCAGTGTACCCTCCTTCCGGCCTCCACCACCCTGGCCACCTATATCCAATAAAACTTTCAACTATTTCGCTCAGGATTGCCACCGGGTGCATGTCCCTTGCCAGGCATTTGAAATCCTGCCTCAGTGTGCCCGTCCCCTCTCAATAATACCGTAGGATACGGGGATTTGGTATGATCAAGGCAGCACCCAATTCAAGGATGCGTGCTACTATCCTCACGATTACGGCGTTTCACGTTCGCCGGACAGTGTTTTGGCATTGGCCGCGGCTGTAGTGTCGACAATATGGTGCGTTTCATTTTCTATCCTGTACTCTGTTTTTTGGGCGACCCACGAGTTCTGGATAGGCATACGCGGAGCAAAAGAAGCAGATGACGTGTGAAACTACTGCGCAAGCTTTCTGCATGCTGCACACCGTTAACCACTTAGAGACTATTTCCCTCATCTGTGACCTCCTGGCCGGGGGCGTTCTCAAGAGCTAGCATACGGACCTTCTGAGGCAGGAGTTTCTAATCTGCGAGTGGACAATATTGCGGCGATCGTGCCAGGTGGCGTTGGTCTGTTATCAACCATCTTCCATTTGCGTTTGGGGTGCTCTTTCTGCAGCATCACGTGTGCTTTCGATAAGCTCCCGAGACGAATGCCTTTCGAAACAAGTACTTGATAGGTAGGACTTTGTGATGCGTTGCGCTCCACCTTCGGAGAGTTCTCCCCGCTTCTTAGCTACCATGTCCAGGCCTCCCCAAGCGTTTCCAGGTGACATGTCGTGGGACTTGGCTTCCTGTTTCTGCGTAGATCGTGGGCCCTCTTTACGGCGTGTTCTGGGTCACGTTCCTCCCGCGCGCACAGTTCAAGGAAAGGTGTACTAGGCTGGTGAGGTCCTTGATACTATGTCTTACTGACGATTGGGGCGGATTTCGTCGGTTCTATGCTCTAGGTGGGCGGCGCGCAGTACTTTCCTCACGAGTCGATTGGTAGCTGGGGCGATGTCTCACTCGGAGGTACTGTCACGCTATTCGTTGATCGAGTTACCCGAGTATTCGCTTTCTTTTCCTTGCATGCGCGTGTGTGATTCATCTGTATACAGATCATGTTCGACCAGGGGCTCGGAGGAAGAATTACGTCGGAGGGTTACAGGTCACAACACCGCTTGTCGTTTATATAATGTATGATAGTGGTTACAAGTTATACTGCGATTGTCTTTGGGGGATGAAGCCAGAAAATAGCGCATTCAAGTCTTCACTATGATTGAAAGGTGTTGGTCTCCTCTCCATGCGCGCCACACTCCGACAAAAGTCGCGCAATCTGCCGGTGTCCTCCCCGTATTGCTTCCTGGGATGGAGTCCGGCCTTCGTCGGTCAGTACATGAACACTTGCTCCCCGTTCTAGTAGTAACTTGACAGTCCTGAGGTAACCGTGCGATGACGCGAAATGCAATGGGGTCCAGAGGCTTTGAGCCCTTGCGTTCACATCAGCGCCATGGTCAAGTAACCACCGTGCGACGTCAAGATGTCCAAATCGTGATGCCATGTGCAGTGGGGTCCACCCAGCCTTGTCCCGGGAATTCAAGTCCGCGCCGTGCCCGGTCAACAACCTTACAACCTCCAATCTTCCCGCGCCCGACGCCAGATGCAACGCAGTCCGGTTAAATAGAGTCCGTTCGGTGACATCTGCGCCGTGGTCGAGAAGTGACTGTACGACATCAAATTTCCCCTGTTCCGACGCGATAGGCAACGAAATTCTCTCTTCGCTGTCATGGGGGTTTCCGTCTCCTTCACCGCCGACTGGCGACTGCGCAAGGTTCGGTTGCCTGTTTTGTGACATCGTGTCCAATAGCGTAGCGTCCATGCCGTCCCGAGAATCCACGCCTCCCATATGTTTGGCTAGCAACCTGGCGACTTCGAGTTTCCGGTTGTCAAATGCCATGTCTAAGGGCATCTCGTGGTTGCTGTTCCGCATGTTGACATCCGCACCCGACTCGAGTAACAGCTCCACGATGTCCAAATGCCCATTTCCTGCTGCTGTGTGTAACGGGGTGCAGCCATTGGAGTCTTGCAAGTTCACATCTATGGTGTATTTAACTAGCAAACGCGCAATCGCGAGTTGCCCGTTGGACGACGCTCGGGCCAACGGTGTTTGTTGGTTCGTATTCCATTTGTCAACGTCTGCGCCATGCTCGATCAATAATTCCGCAACGCTGAGATGCCCGTAGTTTGTCGCGAGATGCAGTGGGGTGTAGAAGCCCACTTCCTGCGCGTTTACATCTGCGCCGTGGTCGAGTAATAGCCGCGCAGAATCGGAGTGCCCGTATCGCGATGCAAAGTGTAACGAGGTCCAATCCTGGTTACTCCTGGAGTGAATGTCCGCACCATGCCCGATCAGGAAGTGTGCAACCTCGACGTTTCCCGACTCTGACGCCAGGATCAATGGAGTGCGGTGGTCCCCCATCCGCACGTCAACATCTGTGCCATGCTCCAGCAATAGACGGACGATGTCGAGATGCCCGTTCCATGATGCAGTGTGGCACGGAGTCGATTCTTCGTTATCTCGGGTGTTTGCATCTGCACCATACTCGATCAACAAGCGTGCCGCCTCGACGAACCCGCCACGAGATGCTGTATGCAAGGCAGTTTCGCCCCCGTGGGTCTTCATGTCGATGTCTGCACCGTCCTGGATGAGCAATTCTGCCACTTTGCGATTCCCGTGGTTTGATGCAAGATGCAGTGGGGTCCAGAGGTCGTTCTTTTGAACGTTTACATATGCACCGTAGTCAAGTAGTTCCTGCACAACATCCAAATGCCCTTTTTCCGATGCTGAATGCAATGAGGTCCAGCCTCGGTTGTCAGGATGGTTCACAGCTGCTCCGCGCCGTAGTAGTACTTGTACGACCTCGAGTTCTCCCACGAGTGACGCCAGGTTTAATGGACTGTTCCCTTCCACGTCCGGTAAGTTAATATCTGCGTGGTGGTCGAGTAATAGCTCCACATTGTCACGGCGTCCGTCTAGTGCTGCTCCATGTAACGGACTCCTTTCGCTGCTGTTCAGGGCATTCACGTCCGCACCGTGATTAAGGAGCAGCAGCGCAATGTCGACGTTACTCTTTTTAAGCGCAGCGTGCAATGGAGTACTGTAGTAGCCTCCACTGGTATTGACGTCCCTTGGATGGATGACGAGGAGATGCTCGACAACGTTACGGAAACCACAAAGTGTGGCATAGTATAATGGTACAGCCTCTGGTTGTGTTGGGTACGTCGCAGACATGTACTCCCCGAATGGGTGGTCGATATCGTATATCCAGACCCATATTGCAAAGTGTGGCTTGTCCCGGTCAAAGAGACTCTTCATTGCGTCCTGAATATTCATCGACACGTTTTCGAATCGGCCGTGGTCTACCCAGTGCCGAGCAGCGTAGAGAGCGAATGGATGGTTCTCGATGGTGTTCTTGTCAACACGCTCATTTAGGTGGAGTAGAATGCTGAGAGAAGCCTGCACGAGCGTCGTATGCGCCTCGGAGGAAACAACGTGATAGCGACAAAGGTTCTCCGGCGCGCCTGCGAGGCGATCCGATGTCAAGAATTCCTTGACCGAGAAATGGGAAAATTGCACGACTGGAGATCCGTCCACGTTGACAATGGCAACGAGACTCGAACATGCGGACAGGACAGCTTCTTGTGCGTCTTCCAAGCGCCAATCCCCGTGATATTGAGGAAGCCGTCCGGAGTCAAATCGAATGGCAAGAACCTCTGCGAGCTCTTCAGCGCGAAGCGGACGAACAGCTGCCATAAGGCATTGGAACAACCGGTGCGCATGTTCTCGTTTCTCCTTCTCGATCCCGAGCAAACTGCGTTCATACGTTTGGTCTAAGGTTTCAGGTAATTCATCGAGTGTGTGCCGAATTGTTGCCGGAAAACTACGCCTCAGCGTCTCCAGCTGGCAAAACACCCAGCGAAACCTGCCCAGTCAGTTAGAAACCGTTCCGAGACGTAGTAAAATGGGTTACTCACATGCCATCCGCTTTTGCTGAGAGAACGTCGATTACCAGTTGCTTGTCCTCAGTTCTCCATCTCCTCATCCTTCGGTCCGAGTGGACAACTGTGCTTATATAATCAAGAATGTCCTTCTTTTGTCCGCTCTCATTATGGAGGGACATACGGAGAGATGTTAGAGGTTCTAGAACTGTCCGAATGTCGTTCTCAGGACGGCTCGTAACACAAATGCGTAGATTTGGAAGCCTCAGTTCGACAAGCTCTTCCAAGAGCTCCAGAACGCTCTCGCGTGCAGTTGGAAACCCGGATGTGTTGGGACACTCGTCGAGACCATCCACGATAATATACATGGGCTGTCTAGAATTTTTGAGCATTTTCTTCAGACATTCAGTCAGCGCATGATCATCAGGCTGGCGGGATCCAGCGTCGTGCCTCAAATATAGGTCGCAAAGGATGTCGTAGCACGGATCAGATTTGGCACAAAGTTGAGCAAGGAGAGAAGTGAGTAAGCCCCGGACGTCCTGCTTTGCGATATCTTTAAAGTCAAAGTAGAAATACGACATCAGGGTTAATCCAGCGTCGGATAGAGATTCGGCTTCTTGGATGATGGTGGAACTATTCGACAATTTCAACGGGGCTAGACGATAGGATTAGAGTGACGCGTACCAGAGAATACTCTTTCCCGATCCCGCTATAGGATCATCCGGCCGCCAAATATGAGGGTCAGGAAAAGATGGAAGATCCGTCAAACACGTACGTTTACCATGTATCCACAAGAGGGATCCCGTCGCCTTCCACTCCTTATAGATGTTGGCCTGGGTAAACCAAGCAGCAGTTCCACCGTGATGGGCTTTGCGCGCAATGTTGTGGTTTGTCGATGGATCCGGTGGGGAGAGCCAGCTTCGGATGTCCCTCTGCAACTGGTCGCCTGTGACGCACGTTGTTTGCCTCAATCGCCACCACGGATTAGCGTAAGGACTAACGCTTCATTTTATTTATGTCATTTGTCGTCTCATGCATCGCAACTAACACCCTGAGTGAGCCTGAGAAACGATAATAGTTTCACACAGACCGAACATACCCAAAGCCTGTCGTATTTGACCCGTTGATGTCTTTCCATCTGCTCCGACAATAGTCTTAGCCAATCGTTGATAGCTACCTAAGCGGGGCTTGCGTACCGTCCATGACTACCTTCATATTGTTAACGAGACCATGAACCACCTCTAGCGTCTGCACTACCGTCATTCGAGCCTCGTCCTGGGTGAGTCGGTCCAGTCTCTGTAGCACAGCTTCGATCTCGTTCTCTCCGAGGAGCTTCTTTGCGAATTTCTCTGCGCCATGTTCATCCTTCGGAAATCTGGAGGAAACGAGCCGCTTACTGAATCGTCCCTGTTTGACTTGTTTCGTCGCTAGGGCAAGAACCGACAACACTTCAGCCATTATCTTGACAATGATATCGGTCATCGCGCGGTTGAAGGGTATCTCGGTATAGACGTGGAGGCGTTTGAGGAAATTCCCGACACATTCAAACAGGTCAACGAGAGCGTCATAGCTTGCGCCAACTTGAAGAGCGGCCTGACATACTTAAATATGACAGAGATGCGGAAAGGGACGAAAGGAGATACATACTACGAACAGAACATCGACGCCGACAAAGATTGCTTTTGCAGGTTGGAACGGTACCTGGAAGAGGAAGGGTAAAAACCTCTTCAGATAAGATGAACTGACTCGTAGGACTCACCAGGGAAGTAGCCTCGCCAAGGACTCCAGAAAACGCGTGGAGGACTTGTATTACAGGGCTAAGCCAGTTGATCAATTTCCGATTTCCGTCGCGATATTCTTTGAAGGCCCTTGCTTTGTCTTCAAGGAGCTCAAGGATAGCCTCGGGAGAGTCGCAGCCCCGGAGCGCGTTGGTGAAGGGATTTTTGGTGAGGTCTATCCCAGTTTCCCTGGCGTAGTCGTCCAATGCATTGAGGGTCAATTGGAGGTTAGAAGAGGAAATTGGTGTAAAAGACATGGTGCTATGAAAGAGCGTCGGAGGGGGGATGGGGATATGGGAAGGTAGAGCGCCTCCCGTACACTGGCAGCTACTGTACTTGGGTTGATACAGTCACGTTAGTGGCACTGGCACTGCCCCGGCCCGCGTTACCGAAGTCACCGGCGTGCGCTCAGCAGCGTTTGTTTTGTTACTCTCCATATCTTACCTTCGTGATTACGAGACAATACAAGGAGCTTTACGTTTTCTTATTGCGTACCCGTCGCATCGGTGGGTGTGGGGTGTAATCCGAAGGCATACCTGTCTTGGTATAAGTATCAAGCGCTCATCGATCACGTCTACCTGTTTGTTGGGCATGGGAAACTGCCTATCGAAAGGCTGTGCACTGTGAGGACGACAAAAGCCCACAACCCTAGCCACTCCCAATATCCCCTCCTCAATACTTGTCCCCTAGTTTTCATGTCCTCGACAGCAGATTCCACTTCTAACTTTCAGTTGATCCTCGATGCATTGGACGACTACACCAAGCAAACAGGGATAGATCTCACAAAAAATCCCTTCGTCGAAATCATCCAGAACTGCAATTCACCTAATTCTATCCTCCAGCTACTTCAGGACAAAGCACAGGCCTTCAAAGACTATCGGGACGGAAATCATAAATTGATCGATTGGCTCAGGCCCGCAGTGCAAGTCCTCCATGCATTTTCTGGTATTCTTAGCGAGGTCGTTGGCTTGGTCAGTCCCACAGAGTGGATTCACCTTACCTGATTGAATTCTTACGTCTCCATCAGGTGCCATTTCAGCCTGCAAAATTAATCTTTGTTGGCACCGACGCTCTCCTCACGGTACCGTTTCTTCCTTACTTTCAAGTTGAATTATTTTGAATCTCCGGTTACATCAGGCCGCCATTGGGGTCACCGCCAGCTATGATGCTCTAGTTGACCTCTTTGAATGCGTCGCAAATTTCCTGAATCGCCTTCGTGTCTACACTGAGATCCCGTTCACCCCCACTATAACGAGTATTATTGTAAAAATAATGGTCGAAGTCCTCTCTGTACTTGCCCTCGCGACGAAACAAATAAAGCAAGGGCGATTCAGTAAGCGGCTTGTTGCTTATATATGTCTTATGGCTGAAGATGTCCAGGGAAATTCGCAAAGAAGCTCCTTGGAGAAAATGAGATCGAAGCTGTACTACAGAGACTGGACCGACTGACGCAGGAGGAGGCTCGGATGACAGTGGCTCAGACGCTCGAAGTGGTCCATGGTCTTGTAAAGAATATGAAAGTGGTCATGGACGGTACGCAAGTCTCGCTCAATCTGTTGTCAGTAATTGACTGGACTGTTGCCCGAGTAGACGGCAGGGCATCGACCGATCAGATGCGACAGGCTCTGGGTATGTTAAGCCAACGAGATGAATTGATGTTTCTCAAGTTGACTATGGGTGCTAGTCACGATGCAGGAGACGACAAACGAGATAAACAAGATGAAGCGTTAGTTCTTGTCTCTATCGATGTCGTCGAGGCTGAATGTGCGTCATAGGTGACCAGTTGCAAAAGGATATCCGAAGTTGGCTCTCGCCTCCAGATCCGTCGAAAAACCACAACATTGCGCGAGCAACTCGTCATGATGGAACTTCTGCATGGTTTACCCAGAGCCGCACCTTTGAGGAGTGGAACAGGACGGGATCCCTCTTGTGGGTCCATGGTAAACGTACGTGTTTCTCAGATCTCTCGTGCTTTGCAGCTCTTGATGGCTCCCGCGGCCCGATTTGGTAGCGGGATCGGGGAAGAGCGTCCTTTGGTAAGTGTCATTCCAATTCGGTTGTACAGCCCCGTTTAAGTTGAATTGTCAACCAGCTCTGCAATTATTCAAGAAGTCAAAGAGAGACGTAACGCGGGACTGGCCTTGATGGGTTATTTCTACTGCGACTTCAGAGACACTGCGAAGCAGGATGTCCGTGGCCTACTCTCCTCTCTCCTTGCCCAACTATGCTCCAAGTCCGATTCCTGCTACGATATTCTCTCAGACCTGTATTCGACACACGATGTTGGGTCGCAGCAACCCTATGATAATGAACTTGTGGAATGTCTGAAGAAGATGCTCAAACTCCCAGAGCAGCCCACGACGTATATCATCGTGGACGGGCTTGATGAATGCCCAAACACTTCTGGGCTTCCAACCGCACGCGAAAAGGTCCTCGACCTCTTGGAGGATCTTGTCACTCTCAACCTTCCGAATCTACGTATTTGTGTCACGAGCCGACCAGAGATCGATATCAAAATCGTTCTAGAGCCTCTCGCATCTCTCCGTGTATCCCTTCATGATGAATACGGACAAAAGAGCGACATCCGTGATTACATCAGCACTGTCGTCCACTCGGACCGAAAGATGCGGAGATGGAGAGCGGAGGATAAGCAACTCGTGATTGATACCCTCTGTGCAAAAGTGAACGGGATGTGAGTTGTCGTCACAATAGTGCCTTATTTGTTACTGAAATATACAGGTTTCGATGGGTGTTTTGTCAGCTGGAAATGCTCCGTGGTTGTTTACCCGCAGCGATTCGGCGAGCACTCGACGAATTACCAGAATCTTTGGACGAAACGTATCAACGCACTCTGCTTGGGATCGAGAAGCAGCAACGAGATTATGCCCATCGCCTGTTCCAATGCCTGATCGTGGCAGTTCGCCCGCTTCGCGTTGAAGAGCTCGCAGAGGTTCTGGCGATTCGGTTTGACCCTGGACGGCTTCCGAAATATCACGTCGACTGGCGGTCAGAAGACCCACAAGAAGCTGCTCTACGTGCATGTTCGACTCTAATCACGGTTGTCGACGTGGACAGATCGCAAGTCGTCCAGTTTTCACATTTCTCCGTGAAGGAGTTCCTCACATCGGATCGCCTTGCCATCGCGGCAGAGAACCTTTCCCGCTATTACATTCTTCCCCAGTCCGCACATACCATTCTTGCCCAGGCTTCCCTCAGCGTCCTGCTCCACCTAGGCGACCAGGTGGACAAAAACACGATGGAGAACTTCCCCCTCGCTGTGTACGCCGCCGAGCACTGGGTCGAGCATGCCCAGTTCGAGGACGTGTCGTCACGGATTCAGGACCAAATGGAATGCCTATTTGACTCGAGCAAGCCACATTTCGCGACGTGGGTCTGGATATACGACATTGACCATCCCTTTCGGGAACCCATGTTTGGGATGCACCCAACGCCGCCGGAGGCCGTCCCGTTATACTATGCCACCCTCTGTGATTTTGTTAGCCTTATCGAACGTCTTGTCAATGCCCATCCAGGCGACGTCAATATGAGGGGAGGCTTCTACGTTACGCCGTTGCATGCCGCGCTCGCCAAGGGATATATCAATATTGCACTGTTGCTTCTGAAACACGGTGCGGATACGAATGCCCCGGACGGCGAGGAACGGACCCCATTACACAGGGCATCCCGAGCCGGACGCGGTGACATGATAGATTTATTGCTCGAAAATCATGCAGATGTCAACGTACAGAATGATTACGGAGGGACCCCATTGTATGAGGCGTCAAGGAATGGAGAACTCGAAATCGCGCGTATATTACTACGTCACGGCTCGGCAGTGGACCTCCGTAGCACCGATGACCAGACACCATTATGGGTGGCATCGCGGAATGGACACCTAGCAGTTGTCCAGCTGTTACTCCAAAGCGGCGCAGCTGTGGACTCCAGCGATAATGAAGACTGGACACCATTAAACGCTGCGTCGCAATACGGACAGCCACCAGTCGTTCGGTTGTTACTCCAAAGTGGCGCATCCGTGGACTCCTGTGACAGCGAAGGTTGGACTCCATTGCAGTCAGCATCGAGATACGGACATCTCGAAATTGTACAGGAGTTACTTGACCACGGTGCAGATGTAAATGCACAGAAAAAGAACCTCTGGACCCCACTACATCTCGCATCTGCCAACGGGAACCTCGAGATCGCACAGTTACTAGCCCGTTGTGGCGCAGCTGTTGACATGAAGAACCAGAAAGGAGAATCCCCATTAGATCTGGCATGTGGTAGTGGGAACCTTGAAATCACACGCTTGTTAATTGAGCGTGGTGCCGATGTGAACTCCCGCGACGACAATGGCTGGACACCGTGCCACACAGCATCCTGGAATGGGCATCTCGATGTCGTCCATTTGCTACTGGAGCATTTCACAGATGTCGATGTACGGACGGGGGATCACGACACTCCATTGGCCCTAGCTTCACAGAACGGAAAGCTGGAGGTTTCACGTTTCCTGATCGAGCGTGGTGCGGATGTGAATTGCAGGGTAGAAAACGGTTGGACGACGTTACACTTTGCATCACATTCCGGACATCTCGAGGTCGTGCGACTATTACTCGATCATGGCGCGGATGTAGATTCACAGGGAGAGAATTTGTGGACTCCACTGCACCACGCATCCGCCAACGGACATCTCAGCGTTGCAGAGCTACTGGTCCAGCGCGGCGCAGAAATTGACAAGCGGAACGAGAATGAAGAAACTTCGCTGGACAAGGCGTCAGGAAATGGGCAACTCGCGATTGCGCGTTTTCTAGTCAACTGCGGCTCAAACACGAACTCGCGAGATAGCAAAGGTTGGACACCACTGCACACAGCAGCACGAAGTGGGCATCTTGACATTGTTACACTGTTACTCGATTCGGGAGCGGATGTCGACATGCGGAACAGCAACGATAAGACCCCCTTAGCCCTGGCATCTGGGAATGGGAAACTCGGGGTCGCTCGGTTCCTGGCGGAGCGCATGGGATGTGAATTGGACCCAATATCAGAACTCTCGGATCCCGATCCTGTACAGTCGTCGCTCGGTCGCGTCGAAGATGCTACTACCTCTGGCAGTGAGGAGAGGACTTCACTGCACACTGCATTGGAAGCGGGGAATGTTGACGTCGTACTGTCATTACTCGACCGCGGAGCAGATGCCAATGAACGGAATGATATCCACCAGACTCCCTTGCATGTGGCGTCTCGGGATGGAAAACTCGAAGTGGCCGAGCTCCTAATCAAGCACAGGGCGGACGTGAATTCCCGGAGCAAGGCTGGCTGGACTTCGTTGCATTATGCATCACGATTTGGACATCTGGGCGTCGTACGGTTGTTACTTGACCATGGTGCGAATGTCAATGCAAAGATGCCGGACCACTGGACTCCATTACATCTCGCAGTTACCAACGGTTACCCTGAGATAGTAGAACTCCTACTCGAAGGGGGCGCAAACGTCCGTATGCGGAATGATGATGGCCATACCCCCCTTGAACTAGCCTTAAGAGATGGAGAGCGGGAGATAGCTCAATTGTTGTCAGGATACGTCGGACATAGAGTATAGGGCATCATCGGAAATTGGGTGATTGTACTATACAGATTCAAATATGCTCTTCTGTCGACTCTTCGATGTAAATACGGATGATGCATTCGAGCTACTAATCGCCAATTCTGAGGGTCATCATGGTATTCCGCCAGAGTGGGAACTTGGGCCCCACTCGTAGATTTAGGTTCGCGTACTCGATGTTCATTGATGATCTCACCGCGGTCCAAGTAGTACAGGATAATATCAACGCTCAGTGCCACTTCTTTCGCTTCGGCCTTCCAGCTCCTGACGGGCTCATGGTCCCATGCATATGCCCCACTCCTCGCGGCTCCGCTCCAGCCAGTAACTTGTCCTGACTTTCCCCTTCTGACCGTCCAGGACTTGCCATTCCCTCCAGCACGAGCCTGAGGATCCTCGGCACGGGGGGCTTTTCACACGATACGTGAACTGCGACTGCGTTCTCGAAAGTGATTCTGTGATGTCGCTGTTATGTCGCGGTGCCATGAGCCAAAATAATGTGGGTTCGTGGCAAGACACTGAACGCAAGTTACGTAGTACGGTGGGGTAATGTACGTAGGCGCCTGGTGGGCGTGCCACATGTCGTGGGGAACGCCTTGGCGCCCGCAGCCCAGCCGGAGAATCTGATACTGTATGGTGGTTCGGCGAAGGACATAGTCCGGTGTAACGTTGTGATCTTCGGGCTGCGAGTTACTATGGGCTCATACATGTCCCGAAGCAAGGATTTGCGACTAGACATTGGCGGAAGCCATGGCAAAATCGTCCTGTCTAGCAAAGAGCGCTTCGCATTCGGTGGACAGATCCAAAGAAAACAGAAACATATGCGAATCCGAGTCAACTCTATTGTTATTATTGTGCTGATAGTCATAATTAGACTTGCAGCACTTTGTGGGCCCGAGTCCAAACGCGGAACGCACGCGCGGCTACTGTGCGTTATACCCGACGATTGACCTACGCCCCACGATCTCTCCGACCTGAAAAAGATATAACACCTCCTTCAATTCCTTTCCACTTCGGGGAGAAAGGCAAAAAGATGACGGCACGTTGAAAATGCGATATGCCTCGACGGCATACACGCCCAAACGCGCCCACTCCCCGCTCTTGACGACCTCGCGCGCGTCCCCACAGCGTGGCGTACGTCCCGAGCACGGAGCCGAGCGACGTGGACGGCTGCAGACGCTCGGCGGTGTAGACCTGCTTGAGCGCTTCGCGCGCAACGGCAAAGTTGCATTTTACGGGTTGCTGGTACGCTGCATCAAACGACCCACCACCACCAAGACTCAAGAAAAAAAAAAAAAAAAAAGACGTCACGTCAGCTGGGGGGTGGGGGAAAGCGAGGGAGACGAGACGGACAACCGAGAAGCCCCGAGAACCGAGTGCCGAGGGGGCCTAGCGCGCTGCGCGTGTACGTCCCTGCGCGCGCGGCAGCCGCGGCCGCAGCAGAGGCGGCCCTGAGCGCATCTTGAACCCTTTTCTGCGCCGTCGTTGCTGCGGCGCTTTATGCCGAGGGAGGTGACGACGACGTGGAAGCGAGGGCGGCGTGGCGCCCTGGTGTGGCACTGAGTAAGCTACGCAGTGCCGTGGGAGCGCATTTTCTTTTTTTGCGTTTATTATACTAGAAACTCCCCCTTTTTTCGGTTTGTAGAGAGGAGATGAAGGGGTGGGGCCGGGGAGGAGGGCTGGTAACGGTCGCGGTCGTCGCTGTGCTCTTTGGTGACGAGACGCGGCGGTGTGGGCCGCTCATCCGAGGCCAACCTGGGCGCTCGTTCCGTAGGTCCGAAATATCGTAATGAGCTCACGTGACGAGAGGAATGAATATCGACAAGTCCCAACTGACGTCTCCAAACGCAAGCCTAGAGAGGTCTGGAGTTCTGCGGTAGCGTGGCCTAGTCGCTGAGCACTGCCTTCTTGCATCGCCAGCACAGATATTTTACCAACAGCGGAGCCCAGACGAAGCCCAGACGAAGACCAAAGTGCCACGCAAGCCGAGCCAATTCTGGCCATAGTCGGCGCCAGTCGTTCGGCGGATCCCACGACGACCACTGCACGCGCAAGGAATGAAGAAGCAGGAGTGGTGATGCGATAGATTGCTATGTAGTAAATATATGCAAGGGGGGGAGGCAACAACAAAAAAATGGAGGAAATTAAAGCCCACGGAGAGACCAGATTTACGACAAACTTTTGTTCTTTTTCATCCTCGCTCTCAAAAAAAAAAAAAAAGCAAAGCACGAGACGAGTGCCGCTCTCTACTCCTCAATCTTAGCCAAAATCTCCGAATCCTTGAACAAAAAGTACTCCTAAATCCCCCCACCCCCCCAAAAAAAAATCCAAACCAATCATTAACATCGCGAGACCAAAAAAAAAAAAAAATTGGGCGTAAAACGCACCTCCTCGCCCACTTTGATCGCGTTCCCTCCCCAACCGGGTAACAACACGCGATCGCCAGCCTTGACCGCAGTAGGCACCACGCGGCCCTCCTTGTCCGGCGCGCCGGGTCCGACGGCGATCACGGTGGCCTCAGGGAGCGGGCTGGACGTCGCGGAGGTCGGGAGGAATATTCCCGACGCGGTTTTCTGTGCGCCACCACCAGACCCTTCGTCATCAGAGAGAGAGAGAGAGAGCGTGGGGGGGAAAGGGACGTACGGTCTCGGGTTTGAAGCGCTGGACGAGGACACGGTCGAAGAGGGGGACGAGGGACCTGATCGACTTGAAGGTAGCCTGGGCAGCCTTTGCAAGATGCGTCGATGACAAAGGGAGAAATGAAAGAGTGTGCTTCAGCGTACCATAACTATATATGAAGGAGGATTAAAAGATGAAAGTAAAAAGCAGACGCGACACGGACAGCTGAGCGAAAATGCCTTGCCACGTTTTTCTGGCCCGCCCAGCAAGTGTTATTTGTTCGGAGCAAATAAGACATCACGTGGTATACATATATTCGGACTAGTTGTACAGTAACAGAGAAGAGACACAGTAACACAGGGGACAGCCATGAACGCAAAAACGCTGTATCATCAATCGTGAATCGTCATCATCGAGGATAAAAAAAATGGAATCACGGTACGAAGGGGAGACAGCAATAGGAGGGGCATATTAGTGGTGACAGGAATCTCGTATGTAACGTAGCAAGAAACAAATAGGAAAGGGTGACCGTAATGGGGACTACGCGAAGGAAACCCTTCGTCAAGAAACTAGAACGAGTCGACCGGTTGACCGTATATCTTGGCCGTTACTCGCCTATCTCAAATCTCCGAGTCTCTCACTCCCAGAGGCACCACTTTCAATCCTGCAGCGCGACGAGGCCACTGCGTCCGCTTGGGAAGCTCATTCGCCTCGCGCGCTCAGCCATTCCGAGACCTCGTTGCTGAATGTCCTGATCGCCGATCATACCAATAAACCCCTCGCGCGCGCCAGACAGCATATTCGTCGTCGCCGGACGCTTCGCATACTCTGGCCCAAGGGTCTGTGAGGGCAGCCGTTTGAATGTCGGTCGAGTCGCATCGTCAACTACGAGCGACCTGCCACCGCTGCCGCCGAGACCGGGTGCTGGAGAGCCCCTCGAGCTAGTCACACGATCTTCTGTGAACACACTCATACTCCTGTCACTGCTGCTACCGCTTCCCGCGGGACTCGATCTCGCACCCTTATCCGAAGGTGGGGCAGGCGGGTGTGGGGTGGCAGTTTTGGGCGAGGGTGCGGGTGGTGGTCCAGTCGACGTAGTGTTACCGCGCCGGCGTGGCGCGAGGTGAAGGGTGAGTGGTGCCCGGCGCGCAAGGATGGCTTGGCCATAGCTACGCAGGTCATCCGTGTGGTTATGCGTCCGCGAGTACGCGGCGTGTCCCCCATACTGCACATTATTGACCCCGGCACCGGCCTGCGCCTGTTGCTGACTGCCGTTCTGGCCACGCATCGGGTCCCCCCAACCGGCAGTCGCAGCAGAAGGCGTCTTGACACTCGGCAGGCTCGCGACGCGCGCAAGCCCGCGCTCGCGTTTCGGGCTCCCATTTGGATGGTGCTCGTGTGTGGTAGCGGGTTGGCCAGAGCCAGAGAATGGAGTTCTCATGTATTGCTTCCATATCTCCTTTAGCTCCTTGAGACTTGCCGGCGTTGCGACAGGCGGATTTCCCGCTTGTCCTTGCGGTTGCCCTTGTTGTTGCTGCTGCTGAGGGCCTTTCTTGCCATTGGCAGGGGGAGCATCGCAGGGGTTTGCACGGGGAGTAGGGCCATCCCCCCATGCTGGATTGTGAGCGGAGCCGCTCCCGTGTGTAATGGAGTTGTCAAAGAAGGGTGCGCCTTCACCAAAACCAGCGAGAACGTCGGAATCGTCAAGGGACATGAGCCCAAATGCAGAGGAAAAGCCCTCACGGTCTTGAATGGGACCGTCAGCGGTCGCAGGGCGTGAGTACGACTGCTGCGGGTAATCGGGAGCTATTGGGAGATGCACGCTTGAAGAGGTGGCCGAGGAAGGTTGGCTGCGGCTCGTCGTGCTACCAGTATCACTTGCGCTCGATTCGCATCGTTGGTGGCTTTGAGTGTCGAGGTTGAACGTCAACGGGTGATGATTGTATCCGTTTGGATAGCCCGAGACGTTGTTCTGGTATGACTCGGACTTGGGGTCGCGAGTCAATCGAGAGGTGGGGAACGAGAAGAGTCAAAGCTGGAAGCGCACCTTGTTGTCGATGTTATAACCATAATCGACACCGAGAGGTGACGGCGGAAGGGGATAGTCTTGAGGGTCGCCGCGTATATTGTAAGATTGGGCATAGCGTGCAGCGGTGCTGTGATCGTGCGGAGGCTGCGTATCTTGGTATATGGCTGGGAGGGGTGGAGCCCGCTCCGAGGGGATTACACCTGTACGGGAAAGAAAGTCTGCCTGGGCACGATATCGGGCAGTATAGTCAAAGGTATTATCGTATGCGGGAGCAGAGGCCTGCAGAGGGGGGGGAAGGAGAACTGATGGTTTGCGTAGAGAGAGTTGGCGGTAAGAGGGGTTTGTTGGGAAACAGCGGTGGGATGGAGTGCAGGGCCATTTGTGCCGAGTAAGAAAGGATCTGAGAGACGATATGGATTGGGACCCGAAGGGAGGGCAGTGAGGGACGGCAGGCCGGGATTGGAAGATCCGTTAGAAGGACGGGTAGGGTGACCAGGACCGAGGGGAGCGGTTTGACGGTGGAATTTCACATAAGTGCATCTCGTCTTTCTATGGACACACTTGGCTAGAAACAAAGGGTGAGAATGACCGTGTGAGCGAGGGAGGGAAATTGAAACAACTGACAACAAGGATTGGCACCATCGCATGGCAAGCTGGACTGGACACATTGGTCGCACGCCTGCTTCGAAGTCGTCGCTCTGCTCGCGGAAGCAGAGCCCTTGCGACGAGAGGGAGCCGAGGAAACCAAAGGTTTCTCGTTGGGATGACATTTATTTACATGTCTCGAGAGGAGATCGCTAAGGGGAATAATAGTGTGAGGGCGGGGATGAGGGTAGTGATGGGGATCAAAAAAGAAACAAGAAAATAATAAGGGAGGCACGAACCTTCTAGCGAACTGATCTCCACAATGCTGACACTTGTATGGACGATCTCCGGTATCTGGAGTGATGGGGAGAAAGATTTAGCGTAGTGGAGAGAGTGGGTTGGGAGCCGGGGGGAAAGTCTAGCTTACGGGATCGCATGTGTCTGGCTACATGTTGTGGACGAGTGAATGTTGCTTGACATACGGGACACTTGTGGTCACCGGCCATTGTAGGAGTAGTAGTAGCAGTAGTTGTAGTTCGTTGGTTGGTTGGTTGTAAAAAAAACGGAGTAAAAGAATTAGAATTAAAAAATATGAGATTACAAGGTTGTCTTTGTCTTGTCCGGTTCATCTCGAAGGCGAGGAATCACCCACTCTCCCCTTCCGTGAGAATACTGACGTCATTCACCCTTCCCACCCACCTCATCCCTTGCATCACCAATTCTCGACTGTAGTTCCTCCCTCCCTCGGTATGTCATATTCCTTATCTTCATCTTCCTTTTCCCCCAAACCTTCCTCAGGTTCTTCTCCACTGTTTTTCCTTCTTTTTACTCGCTTTTTTCTTTGCCGCAACGGGCGCTAATTGTATACGTCACCGCCTCGAGATCGTGGCCGTGATCAGCCCACTACAAATGACGTCAGTTTTTCCGGTTTCCCGACACCACGCCGCAACATCCGTTGTCCCCGGGTTGCAACTTACCTGGGCGCGTCCACCCCAGTGAAGACCTCTGCGTTTTGTCTGTTGTGCAAACCAGCGGGGGAGGCGTCAGTCCTTATGGCGTAACAGTCGGGATGACAGAGGATGAAGGGACAGGGCATCGATCGAAAATAGAACCACCCCCGTCGCTCCCCCATCATCTTCCGCTCCACAACACGAGGCGGATGACTTCCTTAAATGGAATAGTCCCCTCAAACAACAAAACTGACGCAATACGTACGGTGTCGTGTTGTCCACTCCGATATATTTCATATCCACCGCAATATAGTGCTTGTTCGGCAGAGCGTACCGGACCGTCTCCACCCCCGCATTCTCAGCGAGTACGCGTTGCGCCATCTTGTAAAGCGTTGCCTAATACAGGCCGTTTAGCGTACATCTCAATAATAATCCGCCCCCGACCGGCAACTAGAGCAGTTGGCGGAATCGGGGCACATCCACCGTTGCCACGCACCTGTACGCTCGCGCTCTCATCATGCGCAAACACGCTCAGCGTTATTTCTCGCGCTAGCGCCCCGACCTTGGCGTCTTCCCACGCGTACACGTCCTCACCCTCGTTTTTGTTAAGGTTTTGTTCCCCAAATACGAGGCCCTTCTCGTCCCTCGGCAGTCGCACGTCCACTTCCCCGTAAGTGTATCTCAAATCAATCGACGTGCTGAAGATCCGGTCGTCCACCTCGGCTAGCGTCGTATACTCGTCCCGCACAAAGTTTTCGAATGCCGATCCCGTCGACTTGAGCACTGAATGGTGAACACAACGCGTGGCCCCTTTTAGGCAAGGCGAGAAAAGATGTGAAACGGCGCCGACGACGCACCGAGAAGGTCCTTCAGTCCCCCAGCCACCCGCGCTACTGCGCCGTCCCCATCCCTCTTGCGCGCCACCTCGACCTCAACAAATCGATTCTCAGATCCGTCGCGCCAAAACGCGTGCTTGTGTCCCGCCGCCTCGCCAGAACCAGAACCGGCACCGATCCGCGCCCAGCGCAGCTGTTCCACGGTCACGAACGCCGCACTGACGTGCGCGTATCGCGCGAGCAGGTGTGCCGCAAGGTGCAGCGCGAATCTGGCCGGGTCCAACACGTGCGGAGATACTTTGGCCAAATCTGCGATGTCGGTCATGTCAACAGCTCTTGCATGATGGGGGGGCGGTTGCATACAGTTTGTGATGTTTTTCACTGTATATGCGTGTTAATAAATCGCTTGGTAGCTCTGACGGGAGGACGTACTCGAGTCTGTCGCAACGACGACGGTGTTGTCCGCTTGCGTGTAGCTGCAGCCCCGCCACGAAAAATCTGCACGCGAGAGCCAATAGAGGGGGTGGGCCGGACGCACCTAGTTTCGATCGCCCCCTCGACCAGAACGGTGACGTTGTACTCAACAACATCGTGCACCTTGCTCTCTGGGTCACGCACCACGCGGAACACCCGCACCTTGTCCTTGCCATACCGCGCCGTTGTGAGCACACCTGGTTCTCCTACTGCCGCCATACCACTCGCTCTCGTCGATAGGTATCAACACGTAGTAAGTCTCCAGGGGTCGGGGTCGTTGGTTCTGAGGGAAGTAGAAGTTATCTTTCGACCTTAAATACTGCTGTCAGCTTCGGGGAATGTACTGTACTATCTTCGTCTCGGCGGGTAATTGGGCAGAAAACCGTGGGAATAATCTGGCGGACCGGGACACCGAACACCGTTCCCACCCGAAAATCCGCCCCGCCGCGCCTCGTCACCAAAGAGTACAGCAACGACCGCGCGCGACCGTTACCAGCCTCCTCCCCTTTCTCTCCTCTCTACAAACCTGCGGGAGTTTCTAGTATAACAAACGCAAAAAAAAGGAAAATGCGCTCCACGGCACTGCGTAGCTTACTGCGCACCAGGGCGCCACGCCGCCTCGCATCCACCTCGTCGTCGTCACCCCCCTCAGCAGAAAGCGCAGCATCGACGGCGCAGAAAAAGGCCCAAGATGCGCTCGGGGCCGCCTCGGCCGCCGCCGCGCGCGCAGGGACGTACGCGCGCAGCGCGCTGGGCCCCCTCGGCACTCGGTTCTCGGGGCTTCTCGGTTGTCCGTCTCGTCTCCCTACCCTCGCCTTTCCCCCTGCCCTCTGACCCCCAGCTGACGTGATGGTTTTTACTGCGTGTGGTGGTGGGTTGTTTGATGCAGCGTACCAGCAACCCGTAAAATACAACTTTGCCGTTGCGCGCGAAGTGCTCAAGCAGGTCTACACCGCCGAGCGTCTGCAGCCGCCCACGTCGCTCGGCTCCGTCCTCGGGACGTACGCCACGCTGTGGGGGCGCGCCCGCTCCGTCGGGTACTGGCGCGAGGTCGTCAAGAGCGGGGAGTGGGCGCGTTTGGGCGTGTATGCCGTCGAGGCATATGGCATTTTCAAGGTGTCGTCATCGTTTTTCTTTTCTCCAAAGCGGAAAGGAATTGAAGGAGGTGTCATACTTTTTTTTCAGGTCGGAGAGATCGTGGGGCGTAGGTCAATCGTCGGGTATAACGCGCAGTAGCCGCGCGTGCGTTCGGCGTTTGGACTCGGGCCCACTGGCACAAAGTGCTGCCAGTCTAATTACGTCTATCAGCGCAATAGTGATAATAGAGTTGATTCGCATATGTTTCTGTTTTCTTTGGATCTATCGACCGACCGACTGCGGAGCGCTCTTTGCTGGACAGGTCGATTTTGCTATGGCTTCCGCCAATGTCCAGTCACAAACCCTTGCCTCGGGACATGTATGAGTCCATAGTAACTCGCGGCTCGAAGATCACCACGTTACACTGAGCTATGTACTCCGCCAAACCCACCATACAGTATCAGATCCTCCGGCTGGGCAGCGGGCGCCAAGGCGTTCCCCACGACATGTGGCACGCCCACCGGACGCCTACGGACATCATGATTACCCCACCGTATCACGTAGCTGGGGTTCAGTGTCTTGCCACGAACCCACATTATTTTGGCTCATGGCATCGCGATTTAACAGCGACATCACAGAATCACTTTCGAGAACGCAGTCGCAGTTCACGTATCGTGTGAAAAGCCCCCCGTGCCGAGGATCCTCAGGCTCGTGCTGGAGGGAATGGCAAGTCCTGGACGGTCAGAAGGGGAAAGTCAGGACAAGTTACTGGCTGGAGCGGAGCCGCGAGGAGTGGGGCATATGTATGGGACTAGGAGCTGGAAGGTCGAGGCGAAAGAAGTGGCACTGGCCGTTGATATTATCCTGTACTATTTGGACCGCGAGATCATCAATGAACATCGGGTACGTGAACCTAAATCTACGAGTGGGGCCCAATTTCCCACTCTGACGGAATAGCCTGATGACCCCCAGAATTGGCGATTCGTAGATCGAATGTGTCATCCGTATTTACATCGAAAAGTCGAGAGAAGAGCGTATTTGAGTCTGTATAGTACAATCACCCAATGTCCGATGATGCCCTACACTCTATGTGCGACGTATCCTGACAACAATTGAGCCATCTCCCGCTCCCCCCGTCTTAAGGCTAATTCAAGGGGGGTATGGCCATCATCATCCCGCATACGGACGTTTGCGCCTCCTTCGAGTAGTAGTTTTACTGTCTCAAGGTGACCGTTGCCAGCTGCGAGATGTAATGGAGTCCAGTGGTCCTGCTTCTTTGCATCGACACTCACACCATGGTCAAGTAACAACCGTACGACGCCCAGATGTCCAAATCGTGATGCATAATGCAACGAAGTCCAGCCAGCCTTGCTCCGGGAATTCACGTCCGCCCTGTGCTTGATTAGGAGCTCGGCCACTTCGAGTTTTCCATCCCTCGACGCCACATGCAAGGGAGTCTGGTGGATATCATTCCGTTCATTGGCATCTGCTCCGCGGTCGAGTAATGACAGTACGACGTCAACATTCCCCGCTTCCAATGCAGTGTGCAGTGAAGTCCTCTCCTCACTGCCAGAAGTAGTAGCATCTTCGACGCGACCGAGCAACGACTGTACAGGATCGGGATGCGGGATTTCTGATATTGGGTCCAATTCACATCCCATGCGCTCCGCTAGGAACCTCGCGACCCCGAGTATCCCATACCCAGATGCCAGGTCCAAGGGGGTCTCATCGTTGCTGTTCCGCAGGTTGACATCCGCTCCCGAATCGAGTAACAGTGTAACAACGTCAAGATGCCCATTTCGTGCTGCTGTGTGCAGTGGTGTCCAACCTTGGCTATCTCGCGAGTTCGTGTTTGAGCCACAGTTGACTAGCAAACGCGCAATCGCGAGTTGCCCATTTCCTGACACCTTGTCCAGCGAAGTTTCTTCATTCTCGTTCCGCTTGTCAATTTCTGCGCCGCGCTGGACCAGTAGCTCTGCAACGCTGAGATGTCCGTTGGCTGATGCGAGATGCAGCGGAGTCGATAAATACACTTCCTGTGAATTTACATCTGCGCCATGATCGAGTAAGAGTCGCACGGCCTCGAGATGTCCGTATCGTGATGCAAAGTGTAACGTCGTCCAACCGTTTTCACTCCTGCAATTCACATCCGCACCACGCTCGATCAGGAAACGTGAAACCTCCAGCTTTCCGTTCCTCGAAGCTAGGGCCAATGGAGTGCAGTGATCCCCCGTCCGTACATCGACATCTGTGACATGCTCCAGTAGCAAATGGACGACATCGAGATGCCCATTCGAGGATGCTGTGTGGCACGGGGTCCAGCCATTGTCGTCGCGGGAGTTCACGTCAGCACCACGCTCGATTAACAAGCGTGTGATTTCAAGATTCCCACTACCACATGCCAGATCTAATGGGGATTCTCCTTTCTGGTTCTTCATGTCAACAGCTGCGCCACAACGGGCTAGTAACTGTGCGATCTCGAGGTTCCCGATGGCAGATGCGAGATGTAGTGGGGTCCAGAGGTCCTTTTTCTGTGCATTTACATCTGCACCGTGGACAAGTAACTCCTGCACAATTTCGAGATGTCCGTATCTCGATGCTGAGTGCAGTGAAGTCCAACCTTCGTTGTCACAGGAGTCCACGGATGCGCTACTTTGGAGTAATAACCGAACGACTGGTAGATGTCCGTATCGCGACGCTGTCTTTAACGGTGTCCAGCCTTCATTATCGCTAGAGTCCACAGCTGCGCCACATTGGAGTAACAACGGGACAACTGCTAGGTGTCCATTCCGCGATGCCACGTCTAATGGTGTCTGGCCACGGGTGTCACGGGAGTCCACTGCCGAGCCGTGCTGTAGTAATACACGCGCGACTTCGAGTTCTCCATCCCTTGACGCCTCGAACAACGGGGTCCCTCCATACCCATTCTGTACGTCGACATCTGCATGATTTTCGAGCAATAACTCTACCATGTCACGGCGTCCGGCTCGGCATGCCCTGTGTAATGGGGTCCGTTCCTCGCCGTCCAGGGCATTCGTATTCGCACCGTGTTTAAGGAGCAACAGTGCAGTGTTGATATATCCCTTGGCGACCGCAGCATGCAACGGCGTAATGTAGAAGCCTCCCCTCATATTGACGTCGCCTGGATGGGCATTGACGAGGCGTTCGATGAGGCTTCCAAAATCACAGAGTGTGGCATAATATAACGGGATGGCCCCCGGCGGTGTTGGGTGCATCCCAAACATGGGTTCCCGAAAGGGATGGTCAATGTCGTATATCCAGACCCACGTCGCGAAATGTGGCTTGCTTGAGTCAAACAGGCATTCCATTTGGTCCTGAATCCGTGACGACACGTCCTCGAACTGGGCATGCTCGACCCAGTGCTCGGCGGCGTACACAGCGAGGGGGAAGTTCTCCATCGTGTTTTTGTCCACCTGGTCGCCTAGGTGGAGCAGGACGCTGAGGGAAGCCTGGGCAAGGATGGTATGTGCGGACTGGGGAAGGATGTAATAGCGGGAAAGGTTCTCTGCCGCGATTGCAAGGCGATCCGATGTGAGGAACTCCTTCACGGAGAAATGCGAAAACTGGACGACTTGCGATCCGTTTACGTCGACAACCGTGATTAGAGTCGAACATGCACGTAGCACAGCTTCTTGGGGTTCCTCTGAGCGCCAATCGACGTGATATTCCGGAAGCTGTCCAGGATCAAACCGAATCGCAAGAACCTCTGCGAGCTCTTCAACGCGAAGAGGGCGAATTGCCACGGTGAGACATTGAAACAGGCGGTGCGCATAACCTCGTTGTTCCTCCTCGATCCCTAGCAATGTGTGTTCATACGTCTCGTCCAGCGATTTCGGTAATTCGACCAGTGCGCGCCGAATCGCTGGTGGTGAACATCGACGGAGCGTTTCCAGTTGACAAAACACCCATCGAAACCTGTATAACTCAGTAACGAATAAGAAGTCGCTGTGAAGACGACTCACATGCCATCCACTTTTGCTGAGAGCGTATCGATCACCAATTGCTTATCCTCCGTTCTCCATCTCCGCATCCTTCGGTCCGAGTGCACCACGTTTCTCACATAATCACGTATGTCGTTCTTTTGTCCAGTTTCGTCATGAAGGGAAACCTGGAGAGATGCCAGGGGATCTAGAACGGTTTTGATATCGGGCTCTGGTCGGCTCGTGACACAGATACGTAGATTCTGAAACTTGAGAGTAACAAGATCCTCCAAGAGGTCCAGGACCTTTTCGCGTGCGGTTGGCAGCCCGGAAGTGTTTGGGCATTCGTCAAGCCCGTCCACGATTACATAGATCATCGGCTGTTCTGGGAGTGTGAGCATCTTCTTCAGGCATTCAATAAGCGCACGATCATCGGGTTGCCGTGATCCCGCATCGTGCCTCGAATATAAGTCGCAAAGAATATGGTAACAAGGATCGGATTTGGCGCAGAGTTGGGCAAGGATGGATGTGAGTAACCCACGGATGTCTTGCTTTGCGATAGCTTTGAAGTCACAGTAAAAATATGACACCAAAGCTAATCCGGCGTCAGAAAGGGCTTCCGCTTCTTGAATGATGGTTGAGCTGGTTGACAATCTCAACATGGTTGTAGAATAGAATTGGTGCAACACTTACCAAAGTATACTCTTCCCTGAGCCCGCTACCAAATTCGGCGGCGGGAGGCCATCAGCAGTTGCAAAGGACGGAAGGGCCGAGAAACACACACGTTTCCCGTGGATCCACAGGAGAGAACCGGTTGCCTTCCATTCATCGAACGCGCTCCCTTGGGTAAACCATGCGCAAGTTTCACCGTGGTGGGCTGTGCGCGCAATATTATGATTTTCCGATGGGTCCGGAGGAGAGAGCCAATTTCGTATTCTCTCTTGCAACTGGTCGCCTGAAAGACCAAGGTAAGCATCGATTACGTCGCTGAAAAACCAAGGACTAACGCTTCATCTTGTTTATCTCATTCGTGATCTCCTGCATCGTAACTGGTACCGACAGTCAGCTTTGAAAACATCAATTACCTTACAGAAAGAAAACATACCCAAAGCCTGCCGCATGTGACCTGTTGATGTCCTTCCATCTACACAGAGAACCGTTTATTCAATCGTAGATAGTCAATCGAGCGGGGCTTACGTACCTTCCATGACCACTTTCAGATTATTGACAAGACCATGAACGACCTCCAGCGTCTGGGTCGCCGTCATCCGAGCCTCATCTTGGGTGAGTCGGTCCAATCTCTGTAATACCGACTCGATCTCGCCTTCTCCCAACAGTTTCTTTGCGAATTTCTCTGTCTCATGTTCAGCTATGAGGGATATATAAAGGAAAAGCCACCTACTGAACCGCCCTTGCTTTATTTGCTTTGTCGCTAGGGCGAGTACAGACAGCACTTCAGCTAATATTTTCACAATGATACCCGTCATGGTAGTGTTGAATGGGATCTCGGTATAGATACGTAGACGATTTAGGAAATTTGCGACGCATTCAAAGAGGTCAACAAGTGCATCATAACTTGCAGTGACTCCAATGGCGGCCTGATGGAACCGGGGATTCACAATAATTCAACTGAAGGAAGTAAGGAATAAACGGTACCGTGAGGAGAGCGTCGATGCCAACAAAGATTAATTTTGCAGGCTGGAACGGTACCTGATGGAGACGTAAGAAGTCAATCAGAAATCCACTCGGTGGGACTGACCAGGCCGGCGACCTCGCTAAGAATACTAGAAAATGCATGGAGGACTTGCACTGCGGGGTTGAGCCAGTTGATCAATTTATGATTTCCGTCTCGATAGTCTTTGAACGCCTGTGCTTTGTCCTGAAGTAGCTGGAGGACAGAATCAGATGAATTGCAGTTCTGGATGATTTCGACGAAGGGATTTTTTGTGAGATCTATCCCGGTTTGCTTGGCGTAGTCATCCAATGCATCAAGGATCAACTGAAAGTTAGAAGTGGAAGCTACTGTCGAGGACATGGCTAGGGGACAAGTATTCAGGAGGGATATTGGGAGGGGCTAGGGTTGTGGGCTTTTGTCGTCCTCGCGGTGCACAGCCTTTCGATAGACAGTTTCCCATGCTCAACAGGTAGACGCGATGAGCGCTTGATACTTATACCAAGACACATACGCCTTCGGTGACATTATACTTCACACCCACCGATGCGATGGGTGCGCAATGAGAAAATGTAAAGTTTCTTGTATTGTCTCGTACTCACCGAAGGTAAGATATTGAGAGACATGAGCACACGCCCGTGACTCGGTAAAGCGGGCCGAGGCCGTGGCATAGAAAGACTCAGCGGGTTAAGGTGAAGACCTCAGCGTCTCAATTACAGTAAGCCCATTTCTCCATTCTGCGATGGCGTAACAGTCACCTTTCTAAATGGTCTCCTACTTATCTATTACACTCCATCCCAGTCGTAGCGATAACCTCCTCCATCTCTCAGCTCCCGCTCTCCACCGATTGCAGCCTGGAGAAAACGGGCGTGCCCTTCAAGCGCCACTCATTGTTTCTTGTCCACGTCTACATCCGTCATGACGCCACCTAAGATGAAGAGTGCGGTCTTGGCCTGTGGCCTATGCCAGCGGGTCCTTTCTCGGTGATGGTGGAACGGTCTCAGGCTGGGTGCGGCCCCATGTCCCCAGTTGTATGCTGGTTGTGGGCGAGAGTGCGTCCCTTCCAACTTCCAATCTTTTCCTCATGGGCATTGGTTTCTGTGGGTTGATGGGCAAACTTAGACCTCACACTGCCAACTACGGCGTCACTCCTCACCTGGTGGAGGCAACGGGTATGCGTTCGGACCGCTTAAGTTAAGGAGGTGAGCCATGCCGCTGTGTTCGGAATAAGAAGCTTCGGAGCACCTGTGACACCGATCCGAGTCGTCCATCCGTTCCGCGGCTTGTCTCTTCAACTCCATCTACGTGTTCCAAAACCTCCCTCTTCCAAGAGCTGCATGACAGAATGCGAATCAAGACTTGAAGACTAGTACTGTGCGCCCCTCCTCATTATTACTTTCCCCTTCCTAGCCGATCATTTTCATACACACATGAACGTCGCCGTTTCTAACACTACCTATAGGCAGCCTCTTTCTCTCAAGACCCGTCCTAGATCCCTCATATCGACTCGGCCGACGTCGCTCGACGTCACGAAAGCCGTCGGACACCCATTCCTGTATTCGGTTTCATCTCGTAGCCCCGCGCCCGACGTCTCGTACGCTCCTTACACCTCCGCTTTCACTGACGGGCTTTACCATTCCTTAGGCTACTGTCCATACTCCCCCTCCCTCCTTACGTGTATCGACCGTAGTATCGGCCAAATCACGACCAAGTACTGGCGCGCACTCATGTATCTAAAGTATTGTGGAAGCCCTCTCGAAGGACACGAAAGCTTTGTTGGACTTCTCTTTGTGTTCTCAAACGTCTCAGCGTGATTTCCTTCCTCCAGCTTCCTTTCTTTGTTCCTCGTAGCGCCAATCCGGGCTAACGTGCCGTCGTCCGCTCCCGGTCGAACGGCGGAGCCCGTCTCTTTCCCTGTCTTTGCCTCTGCCTCTGTCTCTGTCTCTGTCCGTCTTCGTCGCCGTGCCGACCCCGGTCGTCCACTCTCCTCTCGTACCGATTGTAGCCGGGCTTACTTCGCCTCGGCTCGCCAGGTTGTTCCGCTTTTAGTCTCTCTAAAACTTCCCTCTTTTACCGTCGAAACCCCGCGCGGGCTACCAGCGCTCGCTTCAGCCCACCATTATGACGCATGGCGGCGCGGCACAACCATTAAATACCCACGTCACGGACACAAGCTGCAGCGCATCTCCATCTTCGCAATACAACAGCCACGATTCACATGAGGGCTCGGAGGACGCTCGTGCTAGATGGAATGGCAAGCCTGGGCAGTGAGAAAGTCGAAAGTCGGCTCATGTTCTCGGCTGGGGCTTAGCTGATCAGCGAATGGGGCGCATATACGCTGCCATAGCATGCAGACAGCTCAAAGGTTGAGGGAAAAAGAAGCAGCGCTCGGCATTGTTGTTATCTTCTAGCACTGTGTTGATGTGGGCGACAAATTTGAGAAAACGAGTTCACCCGGCCCGATTTTCCACTCCGACCGGGCGCTACCGTGACTGTATAGCGTCGGAACCCCAATCCGCTGTTCACTCGATTGCTTATCCTCCGCTTCCACTGACACAGTCACTGTTGTCGCGTGTACTGCCAGTGTTCAATGACAGAACACTATCCCTGGATGTCATCTCCCTTCACTGGCATCGTCTTGTTTCCCGACCTCACCCTTTCACTAGCACTAATCTAGAATCCGAACGAGCTTGTATGTTCTTCCTCCTGTTCTCCCGCTATTGAGCCGAACCTTACATAGACTTCCACGGCGGCAGTCAGCCACGACAGATATCCCCCTATCTGTCGCAACAAGCAAGGGACACGTATCACGAGAAGGGTAGGAGGCACATATCAGAACCGTGACAGAGGAAGTGTGCCCTGCAGACGGAATTTGTGCCTAATGTCCGTCCTAATACATCGAATTTACGCCATACAGTACTGTGTATTGAATATATGGAACGTCTTGAGGTGTAGCATACCGGTAACACCCGTCTGCTTGCACAACGTTTTGAGGCGTATCGGGAAACCCTGCTGCCTTTGTTTCCCGGCTACATATTCCCATTGCCATTCCATTAGAGTCCCTTCCGCGACTAGTCTTACAAGACCGCTCCGAACTCTCATCACCTTACCCTGCCTTTCTGCCGGAAACTTATCGGTCCTATTAGAAACGGGGGAAGGAAGACGAACATTCACATGCTCCGAGTATCTCTTGCCAATCGTCCGGCTCTGGCGGAGCTATGGCTCGCGCGTCTGTTAATACCATGCTTCTCTCAGATCTGCAAACATGGGTAAGTTAGAGAATAAACCTTCGAGGGTGATAGGTCTTGCAGAAGCGTTCGTTGAGATTGATTACTGTACTGAGCTTTAGACTTCTCCCACTGGCTAAGAACCTGTGTTTTTTTGTGGAATCGATTTGTGTGTGCCTTCAGGTACAGAACCCTATGTAGGGCACCGGGTGTATACGTAGTGATGCTGCTTTGTTCCGATTTATTCTGGCGTTAAGAACCTGTGTTTCAAACTTGCCCCCCGAGCCAGACGCTCTAAATAACACCGTAAAAATACGTTGACTCAACGCAATCCGTCGCAGCAAGAATCGCCACTGGTGCCATCCGATCCAAAAATAGACGCCAAGAAAACGGCGCAAATAACGCAAAACGCGTAATGGCCATACAGTATAGTACATCTCCAAAATCCCTCGGGACATATACTCACGGTGCTATCAGCTGCTCCTCTCGTCGGAGGATGATCCTCCGCAGTCACGCTGTTGGGAGATCCATCACGTTAAGACCGAGTGAAGACAAACCACACACTCACGGATGCCAGCTTGTCAAGGCAAATCTCGGTCGCCTTTCTGATATGTACGACCATAGCCTCACACTCTCGTGATTGGGACTCCAAGTCTTGAGGGAGATGCCGGATGGGAGAATGGTATGCGTCGTTGATGGATCCCTTGGCAGGCGTGAAGGACGAGGACGAACCCAAGCTTTTCAGTCCGGTGCGTGCGATAATCAGCGTTGGAGCGAGCGCCTATATAGAACCTCACGAGTGTCACATGCAACCGAAAAACGAAGAGAATGAGGGAATAAAGCGCACGCTGATCTGACCAAGTGCTGCGGCGAATATGGGGGCTATGTTTGTTCCCGAGAATCCGAGACAGAAGATAGTCGTGACGGTGTAGAGCGCGCCCGATTCCACAAGGGTCCCAAGGACGGCGCGACGGGATGCCTGAGTTCCCTGAGTTCCCATCGGGTTCCACTGAATAGATATCCAGACTTGGTAGCTGATCAGCAGCGTTGCCCCAAACTGCGTCGCTATCGAGAGCGCCCATGTCGCGACCAGCCAATTGTGGACGCGTGCAACGAAGATGCTGCCGTTCGCGGAAAGCTGCGCGATATGAGCGACGGCAGTGTAGCCGGTAACTGGTCGTAGGAAAGCGTTAGATCGCCTAGACGAAGTAGCTAAGGAGCTCGGAATTGACCTGTGGTTGCAATGCAGAGTACAATCTGGGGAATAGAACGGAAAACACATTGTCAGTGAGGCACATGACGGAGTCGTCGCGTCGGAAGATCCGACGTACGAATGGGAGACAGAGCCAGAAGTTGCGATTCCAGATTATCCATAAGCGCCAAATCTGATCACGGATTGAGTTTGCCACGTGCCATGTGTCGTCAGTGACGACGACATACTAGGATGGCATCGCCGATGAGACTCTGAGATCATAATGAGCGGTCCGTCAGAATACTTGTGTGGAGATCTTGGACGTGAGGGATGCTAGGCTCACGTTCGTGATATATAAGGCTTCTTGTGCTACATGCTCTGGCGATGCTCCACCGAACCAATCCTCCGACGGCCTGTCGAGGGTGCCCGCTGCGCCGACGTAAGTCTTAATTAACTGGACGAGCAGCGTGCTAATGTGCCCTGTGGCAAGCACAAATTGGACTGAGGCCACGATCAGCATCATTCTGCGCGCTTGACGTGAGTTACCGGCCGCCCCGATGATACCGGAAGGACCAACTCACAAATTTGGCCCCTTCAATCCCTTCATGTGCAATACATGTACACATAAGATGAAGACGCATATGCTGCGATTTCCGGATGTCATGAATTGGACAAAAGAGGAGAGAAGGACTGCGTACTTGATCCCTGTTCAGAAGTCAAGTGACCAATGGGTCCTGGTCAGGGCCTACTGCTGCCAGAGCGGGATAGAAACACACCGTAAAGAGGACCCACGATCCACGAAGAAATAAGGGAAGCCGAGTTCCAAGACAAGTCACCTGGGGACGCATTTGGAGGACCAGACATGGTAGGGTAGCTAAGAACCGGGGGGGCGCATCAAAATGGCCAATCCGTTAAGTACTTGTTTTGGTTTTGAAGGCATTCGTCTGTGGAGTTCATAATCGGAAGCACATGTAATACGGCAGAGAGAACACCCCGGGCCGCCGAGCCAAACGCAAGTGGGAAGATGATTGATGACCGTCCGAGCGCCACCAATAAAGTTGAGTCTGTTCCCACGAGCGCCGAAACATTGTCCACTGCCACTGATAGACTAGAAACTCAAGCGTCTCCCTTCCCCAAAGGGACAGTATGATGGGGGAGAGGAGCAGGGCGTGTCAGGGCCAATGTCAGGACAATTAGTTTTTCCTCGTTGTGTTTACGGGCTCAGTTTCATACATGTGGAGTGAGTGGGGTTGGCGTCATCGTACCGAGGTGGGTAGCGTACAACTGAGATTGGAAGGGAACGGAGGCCTGTCCGCGACAGGGACTTTTCGCGTTGTGGGGAATCAAGAGCATCCTGTCTGTCGAGTGTCTCTGACTCGGAGTCCTAGAGCTGTCACCACCCACCGCAGCCAAACAAACAAAATAAAACAATGCGCTAACCCACCGTTGGTTCTCTCCGGTGGGACCGGCGGCTTGCCGCAGCACTGGGTGGGCATGAGAGCCTTTTTAGATGGGCCTACTGTATCGTCCGAGTCGTGCCAGGTGGCCGCAAAGGAGAGCACGGATCACATTTCCTGAAGGCACGGAGGAGAGAAGTAACGCATACGTAGTACGATCACGGGCGTTAGTTGCGGCCCCATCCCCATTCATAAACACTGTGCCGTGAAGTCATCAACACATCCAACGGTACGTATCGCATCGCCATTTATCCACTGATACAGTAGCACCGCTCGCATCGGGGGAGGGGTCAGCCGCCAAGTCATGCCGTGAATGCGAACCTGGGGCGGTGAAGCCGACAATCTCCTCGTTGAGGATGGTGATGCAAACGGTGACGCGGGAGGTGGGATGGGCACGTCCAGATAGTCAACTGCATCACCCGGGTTTCCAGTATTTGGTGAGGTAGGCTCGTACGCCGGAGGTCCTTCACTTTCATCAGAGGCGTGTATTGGGTCTGCGGACACTGGGCCAAGGGAGAAGGCTCATTATAACCATTGCGACCAGTTGACGCCGTGCCCTGGGGTAGCGGAGATACGGGAGGTGACGTAGACGACACGTCCTCGCAGGACGGCGCATCATAAAAAATGGTGTTTCTAGACCTTGCGGAAACTGCACTCAAAGCACTCACCCCAGATACGGGACGAGCACCGTCACGATAACCCATCTCTGAACGTAGCTGGCGATTCAAACCACGTACAACCTCCAGTTCGTTGTCTGGAAGTTGTTGACCCAAAAAAGAGGGGTATCCTAATTGCCCCATGCAAAGGCGTTCCAGAGGGTGGCTGGATACTTGGTGACCTGCACACGCTGGGCCATGTACAGCAAGGCCAACTCCGGGTCATTTCCTGGTGTCATTGAGCGTTCGCTGTTTAACAAATATCTCCGCGAACCACGTGAGACATTAAGATTGAGTGTGTGTGGCGGCAGAAGCGGCTCATCGGGCCCAAGCTCTGCCTCATCGGGGGCCTTGACGAGGTCATGGTTCTGTAGTGAGCCCGAGGGTGGTTCAGCGAGCTGCTCGCGCGAGATAACATATTGACGCCCAGAATCACTGACAGTCGCCTTGCTGTCAGGAGCCAGCGCGATGCGGATTGGACCTGCAGATTCGTGAGAACGTCTCGGGGTATCAACGAGACGTGCTGTGGACTGGGCATCCCTCGTGCCATGAGATGCATCTCTACCGCGACGGAGGAATGCATCATGCATCCCCGCTGCTTTGCGAAGAGCCCTCACCAGCTGAGCGCAATTATGTATTAACGTCGGCATCCTGGTCGTCACTGGGGACGTCATGCTACATCCGCATAACTTGGCTTGTTGGGGGTTTCAGGACATAATTACGCGTGGGTTGGCCGCGTTGGCGTCTACGCAGGAAGCAGATGACGAGGAAGAGCAATGAGTCAAGTACTGCTCCAAGGACAGCGCCGACAATCACGCGTACATGGTGCGAGTTCGATTCACCACAGAATAGTAATGAAGAAGAGGGAGACGGTCGTGAGGCAGACTCGGAAGATGGGGCTGGTCGCGCAGTGGAGGGTGCGGCGGTTACGGAGGAAGGTATCGCCAAGTTGAGGAGGGCACAGTTGACCCAAGAGTTGTGGGTAAAGGATTGGACGGATTGGATGGTGACGGCGCCGGGGACGATAACCCACTGGCACCATAGACCCAGACATCGTCAGGACCAAGAGGCATCTAAAACAGAGAAAGATGGTAAGTGTACCAGCCCTTTCAAAAACACATGAACATCGGCTCTATTGGCGATCTGAAGAATGTTTTAGTAAAATAGAGGGCTACTGTGTTTTGTTGTTGTCCTGGAATACAACGGTATTGATGGGGGCCAAAAGTAATAATAAGGGAGGTACAAACTTTCTAGCGAACTGATTTCCATAATGCTGACACTTGTGTAGACGATCCCCGGTATCTGGAGTGATGGGGAAAAGATTGGAGAGAGTGGGTTGGTTGGGAGCCGGGGGAAACTGAAGCTTACGGGATCGCATATGTCTGACTACATGTTGTGGACGAGTGAAGGTTGCTTGACAAACGGGACACTTGTGATCACCAGCCATTGCAGTAGCGGTAGTAACAGTAGTAATAGTTCGTTGGTTGGTTGGAAAAAAACATTAGAAAAATATGAGATTTCAAGCTTGTCCGGCTCATCTCGAGATGAGGAATAACACCTCCCGTGAGAATACTGGCGTCATTCACCCTTCCCATGCCACTTCATCCTTGCATTGCATCACCAATCCTCGACTTAGCTCCTCCCTCCCTTAGTATATTCCTTCCCTTTCCAATCTCCCCCAAACCTTCGTCAGATCCTTCCCTCTTATTTTTCCTCCCTTTTCTCTTTGCCCCAACGACGCCGGGTGTTAATTGTATACGTCACCAGGCCATCTCGAGATCGTGGCCGTGATCAGCCCACTACCAATGACGTCAGTTCTTCCGGTTTCCCGACACCAATACGCTGTCCCTGGTTGTCAACTTACCTCGGCGCATCCACCGCATGAAGACCTCTGCGTTTCGTCTGTTGTGCAAACCAGCGGGGGAGGCGTCAGTTGACTTGACTCTTATGACAGAGGATGAAGGGACAGGCCCCCGTTGCCTCCCCATCGTCTCCCGCGGAAACCAACAAAACTGACGCAATACGATTGTGAGGCTACGCACGGTGTCGTGTTGTCCACTCCGATATATTTCATATCCACCGCAATATAGTGCTTGTTCGGCAGAGTGTACCGGACGGTCTCCACACCCGCATTCTCAGCGGTTACACGCTGCGCCATCTTGCAAAGCGTACATCCCAATAATAGTCCCAATAACGTTAGCCCCTCGACCGGCAACTAGAGCAGTTGGCAGAATCGGGGCACATCCACCGTTGCCACGCACCTGTACGCTCGCGCTCTCATCACGCGCAAACACGCTCAGCGTTATATCTCGCGCTAGTGCCCCGACCTTGGCATCTTCCCGCGCGTACACGTCCTCACCCTTGTTTTTGTTAAGGTTTTGTTCCCCAAATACGAGGCCCTTCTCGTCCCTCGGCAGTCGCACGTCCACTTCCCCGTAAGTGTATCTCAAATCAATCGACGTGCTGAAGATCCGGTCGTCCACCTCGGCTAGCGTCGTATACTCGTCCCGCACAAAGATTTCGAATGCTGATCCCGTCGACTTGAGCACTGAGTGAGCGCCACGCGCACCCCGTTTAGGCAAGAAAGTAAAAGATGCGAAACGGCGCACCGAGAAGGTGCTTCAGTCCCCCAGCCACCTGTGCTACTGCCCCGTCCCCATCGCTCTTGCGCGCCACCTCGACCTCAACAAATCGCTTCTCCGATCCGTCGCGCCAAAACGCGTGCTTGTGTCCCGCCGCCCCGCCAGAACCAGAAGCGGCGCCGGCGCCGATGCGCGCCCAGTGCAGCTGTTCCACGGTTACGAACGCCGTGCTGACGTGCGCGTATCGTGCAAGCAGATGCGCCGCAAGGTGCAGCGAGAATCTGGCCGGGTCCAACACGTGTGGAGATACTTTGGCCAAATCTGCGATGTTCAAGCGGCCATATCAACAGTTCTTTCATGGAGAGAGGGGAGTTGCATACAGTTTGTGATGTTTTTCACTGTGTTTTAGTTTATGTGTGTTAATCAGTCGCTTGGTAGCCGTGGCGGGAGGACGCACTCGAGTCTGTCGCAACAACGACGGTGTTGTCCGCTTGCATGTAGCTGCAGCCCCGCCACGAAAAATCAGCACGCGAGAGCCAATAGAGGGGTGGGTGGGCAGACGCACCTAGTTTCGATCGCCCCCTCGACCAGAACGATGACGTTGTACTCAACAACATTGTGCACCTTGCTCTCCGGATCCCGCACCTCGCGGAACACCCGCACCTTGTCCTTCCCATACCGCGCCGTCGCGAGCACACCTGGTTCTCCTACTGCCGCCATACCACTCGTTTGTCTCGTCGGTAGGTATCAACACGTAGTAAGCCTCCAGGGGTCGGGGTCTTCGGTTCTTAGAGAAGTAGAAGTCATATTTCGACCTTCTTAAATACTTCTGTCGGCTTCGAGGAATGTACTGTACTATCTTCGTGTGGGCGGAGAATTGGGCCGTGGAAATAATCTGACGGGTCGGGGCACCGAACACCGCTCCCACCCGAAACCCGCCGCGCCGCGCCTCGTCACCACGGAGTACAGCGATGACCGCGCGCGACCGTTGCCAGGCTCCTTCCCTCTCCAACCCCTTTCTCTCCTCTCTACAAACCTGCGAGAGGCTCTTGTATAACAAACTCAAAAAAGGAAAATGCGCCCCACGGCACTGCGTAGCTTACTGCGTACCGGGGCGCCACGCCGCCTCGCTTCCACGTCGTCGTCACCTCCATCAGCAGAAAGCGCAGCATCGACGGCGCAGAAAAAGGCCCAAGATGCGCTCGGGGCCGCCTCGGCCGCCGCCGCGCGCGCAGGGACGTACGCGCGCAGCGCGCTGGGCCCCCTCGGCACTCGGTTCTCGGGGCTTCTCGGTTGTCCGTCTCGTCTTCCTACCCTCGCCTTTCCCCCTGCCCTCTAACCCCCAACTGACGTGACGGTTTTTCTTGCGTGTTGTTGTTGTTGGTGGGTTGTTGTTTGATGCAGCGTACCAGCAACCCGTAAAATACAACTTTGCCGTTGCGCGCGAGGTGTCAAGCAGGTCTACACTGCTGAGCGTCTGCAGCCGCCCACGTCGCTGGGCTCCATGCTCGGGACGTATGCGACGCTGTGGGGGCGCGCGCTCGGTCGGGTACTGGCGAGAGGTCGTCAAGAGCGGGGAGTGGGCGCGTTTGGGCGTGTATGCCGTCGAGGCATATGGTATTTTCAACGTGCCGTCATCGTTTTGCTTTTCTCCCCAAAGTGAAAAGGAAGTGAAGGAAGTGTTATGTCTTTTTCAGGTCAGAGAGATCGTGGGGCGTAGGTCAATCGTCGGGTATAACGCGCAGTAGCCGCGCGTGCGTTCGGCGTTTGGACTCGGGCCCACAAAGTGCTGCCAGTTTAATTACGTCTATCAGCGCTATAGTTGATTCGCATGTGTTTCTGTTTTCTTTGGATCTATCGACCGACCGACTGCGAAGCGCTCTTTGCTGGACAGGTCGATTTTGCTATGGCTTCCACCAATGTCTAGTCACAAATCCTTGCCTTGGGACATGTATGACCCCATAGAAACTTGCGGCTCGAAGATCACCACGTTACACTGAGCTATGTACTCCGCCAAACCACCATACAGTATCAGATCCTCCGGTTGGGCAGCGGGCGCCAAGGCGTTCCCGACGACATGGGGCACGGCCACCGGACGCCTACGTACATTACCTCACTATATCACGTACGGTAGCTTGGGTTCAGTCTCTTGCCACGAACCTACACTATTTTGGCTCATGGCACCGCGATTTAACAGCAACGTCACAGAATTACCCTCGTAAATGTAGGCACAGTTCACGTATCATGTGAAGAGGACCCCAAGCCGAGGATCCGCGTGCTGGAGGGAATGGCAAGCCTGGACCGCCAGAAGGGGAAAGTCAGTACGAGTTACCGGCTGGAGCGGAGCCGCGAGGAGTGGGGCATATGTATGGGACCATCAGCCCGTCAAGAGCTGGAAGGTCGAGGCGAAAGAAGTGGCACTGGGCGTTGATATATTATCCTGTACTATTTGGACCGCGAGATCATCAATGAACATCGAGTACGCGAACCTAAATCTACGAGTGGGGCCCAATTTCCCACTCTGCCGGAATACCACGATGACCCCCAGAATTGGCGATTCGTAGATCGAATGTGTCATCCGTATTTACATCGAAAAGTCGAGAAGAGCGTATTTGAGTCTGTATAGTACAATCACCCAATGTCCGATGATGCCCTACACTCCATGGGGGCCGTATCCTGACAACAATTGAGCAATCTCCCGCTCTCCCTCTCTTAAGGCTATTTCAAGGGGGGTATGGCCATCATCATTTCGCATACGGACGTTTGCGCCCCTGTCGAGTAGTAGTTCTACTATCTCAGGGTAACCGTTGGTAACTGCGAGATGTAATGGAGTCCAGTGGTTCGACTTCTTGGCGTTGACATTCGCACCATGGTCAAGTAACAATCGTACAATGCCCAGATGTCCAAATCGTGATGCGTCGTGCAGCGGAGTCCAGCCAGCCTTGTCCCGGGAATTCACGTCGGCATCATGCTTGATTAACAGCCTTGCAACTTCGAGTTGTCCCTTGGTCGCCGCCACATCCAGTGGAGTCTCATGTTTTCTATTCCGCTCATTGACATCTGCTCCATGGTCGAGTAACGACTGAACGACGTCAAGATTCCCCGCTCCCGATGCCGTGTGCAGCGGAGTCTTCTCATTGACGGAGGAAGTTGTATCATCCACATGATCGAGTGAGGACTGCACAACACCAGGAAGCGGATTTTCTGATATTGCATCAAATTGCCGTCCGGTGCGCTCGGATAGGAACCTCGCGACCCCAAGATTCCCATTCCCAGATGCTAGGTCTAAGGGTGTCTTATCGTTGTTGTTCCGTAGGTCGACATCCGCTCCCGAATTGAACAACAGTGTAACAATGTCAAGATGCCCATTTCGTGCTGCTGTGTGCAGTGGTGTCCAACCTTTGCTATCTCGCGAGTTCGTGTTTGAGCCGCAGTTGACTAGCAAACGCGCAATCCCGAGTTGCCCATTTCCTGACGCCTTGTCCAGCGAAGTTTCTTCATTCTCGTCCCGCTTGTCAATTTCTGCGCCGCGCTGGACCAGTAGCTCTGCAACGCTGAGATGTCCGTTGGCTGATGCGAGGTGCAGCGGAGTCCACAAATCCGCTTTCTGTGAATTTACATCCGCGCCATGACCGAGTAATAGTCGCACGACCTCGAGATGTCCGTATCGTGATGCAAAGTGTAACGTCGTCCAACCGTTTTCACTCCTGCAATTCACATCCGCACCACGCTCGATCAGGAAACGCGAAACCTCCAGCTTTCCGTTCTGTGAAGCTAGGGCCAATGGAGTGCGGTGATCCCCCATCCGTACATCGACATTTGTGACATGCTCCAGTAGCAAATGGACGACATCGAGATGCCCATTCGAGGATGCTGTGTGGCACGGGGTCCAGCCATTGTCGTCGCGGGAGTTCACATCAGCACCATGCTCGATTAACAAGCGTGTGATTTCAAGATTCCCACTACCACATGCCAGATCTAATGGGGATTCTCCTTTCTGGTTCTTCACGTCAACAGCTGCGCCACAACGGGCTAGTAACTGTGCGATCTCGAGGTTCCCGTTGGCAGATGCGAGATGTAGTGGGGTCCAGAGGTTCTTTTTCTGTGCATTTACATCTGCACCGTGGTCAAGTAACTCCTGTACAATTTCGAGATGTCCGTATCTCGATGCTGACTGCAGTGGAGTCCAACCTTCGTTGTCACAGGAGTCTACGGATGCACTACTTTGGAGTAACAACCGAACGACTGGTAGACGTCCGTATCGCGACGCTGACGATAGTGGTGTCCAGCCTTCATTATTGCTGGAGTCCACAGCTGCGCCACTTTGGAGTAACAACTGGACAACTGCTAGGTGTCCATTCCACGATGCCACGTCTAATGGTGTCTGGCCACTGATGCTACGGGAGTCCACTGCCGAGCCGTGCCGTAGTAATACACGCGCGATTTCGAGTTCTCCATTCCTTGATGCCTCGTACAACGGGGTCTCTCCGTACTCATTCTGTACGTTGACATCTGCATGATTTTCGAGCAATAACTCTACCATGTCACGGCGTCCGGCTCGGGATGCCCTGTGTAATGGGCTCCGTTCCTCGCCGTCCAGGGTATTCGTATCCGCACCGTGTTTAAGGAGCAACAGTACAATCTTGGTATATCCCTTGGCGAGCGCGGCATGCAACAGCGTAACGTAGAAGCCCCCCCTCATATTGACGTCGCCTGGATGGGCATTGACGAGACGTTCGATAAGGTTACCAAAACCACAGAGTGTCGCATAGTATAACGGGATGGCCTCCGGCGGTGTTGGATGCGTCCCAAACATGTGGTCCCGAAAGGGGTGCTCAATGTCGTGTATCCAGACCCAAGTCGCGAAGTGTGGCTTGCTCGAGTCAAACAGGTATTCCATTTGGTCCTCAATCCGTGGTGACACGTCTTCAAACTGGGCATGATCGACCCAGTGCTCGGCGGCGTACACAGCGAGGGGGAAGCTCACCATCATGTTTTTGTCCACCTGGTCGTCCAGGTGGAGCAGGACGCTAAGGGAAGCCTGGGCAAGAATGGTATGTGCGGACTGGGGAAGAATGTAATAGCGGGAAAGGTTCTCTGCCGCGATGGCAAGGCGATCCGATGTGAGGAACTCCTTCACGGAGAAATGCGAAAACTGGACGACTTGCGATCCGTTTACGTCGACAACCGTGATTAGAGTCGAACATGCACGTAGCACAGCTTCCTGGGGTTCCTCTGAGCGCCAATCAACGTGATATTCCGGAAGGTGTCCGGGATCAAACCGAATTGCAAGAACCTCTGCGAGCTCTTCAACGCGAAGAGGGCGAATTGCCACGGTGAGACATTGAAACAGGCGGTGCGCATAATCTCGTTGTTCCTCCTCGATCCCTAGCAATGTGTGTTCATACGTCTCGTCCAGCGATTTCGGTAATTCGACCAGTGCGCGCCGAATCGCTGGTGGTGAACATCGACGGAGCGTTTCCAGTTGACAAAACACCCATCGAAACCTGTATAACTCAGTAACGAATAAGAAGTCGCTGTGAAGACGACTCACATGCCATCCACTTTTGCTGAGAGCGTATCGATCACCAATTGCTTATCCTCCGCTCTCCATCTCCGCATCCTTCGGTCCGAGTGCACCACGTTTCTCACATAATCACGTATGTCGTTCTTTTGTCCAGTTTCGTCATGAAGGGAAACCTGGAGAGATGCCAGGGGATCTAGAACGGTTTTGATATCGAACTCTGGTCGGCTCGTGACACAGATACGTAGATTCTGAAACTTGAGAGTAACAAGATCCTCCAAGAGGTCCAGGACCTTTTCGCGTGCGGTTGGCAGCCCGGAAGTGTTTGGGCATTCGTCAAGCCCGTCCACGATTACATAGATCATCGGCTGTTCTGGGAGTGTGAGCATCTTCTTCAGGCATTCAATAAGCGCACGATCATCGGGTTGCCGTGATCCCGCATCGTGCCTCGAATATAAGTCGCAAAGAATATGGTGACAAGGATCGGATTTGGCGCAGAGTTGGGCAAGGATGGATGTGAGTAACCCACGGATGTCTTGCTTTGCGATAGCTTTGAAGTCACAGTAAAAATATGATACCAAAGCTAATCCGGCGTCAGACAGGGCTTCCGCTTCTTGAATGATGGTTGAGCTGGTTGACAACCTCAACACGGTTGTAGAATAGAATTGGTGCAACACTTACCAAAGTATACTCTTCCCTGAGCCCGCTACCAAATTCGGCGGCGGGAGGCCATCAGCAGTTGCAACGGACGGCAGGGCCGAGAAACACACACGTTTCCCGTGGATCCACAGGAGAGAACCGGTTGCCTTCCATTCATCGAACGCGCTCCCTTGGGTAAACCATGCGCAAGTTTCACCGTGGTGGGCTGTGCGCGCAATATTATGATTTTCCGATGGGTCCGGAGGAGAGAGCCAATTTCGTATTCTCTCTTGCAACTGGTCGCCTGAAAGACCAAGGTAAGCATCGATTGTGTCGCTGAAAAACCAAGGACTAACGCTTCATCTTGTTTATCTCATTCGTGATCTCCTGCATCGTAACTGGTACCGACAGTCAGCTTTGAAAACATCAATTACCTTACAGAAAGGAAACATACCCAAAGCCTGCCGCATGTGACCTGTTGATGCCCTTCCATCTACACAGACAACCGTTTATTCAATCGTAGATAGTCAATCGAGCGGGGCTTACGTACCTTCCATGACCACTTTCAGATTATTGACAAGACCATGAACGACCTCCAGCGTCTGGGTCGCCGTCATCCGAGCCTCATCTTGGGTGAGTCGGTCCAATCTCTGTAATACCGACTCGATCTCGCCTTCTCCCAACAGTTTCTTTGCGAATTTCTCTGTCTCATGTTCAGCTATGAGGGATATATAAAGGAAAAGCCACTTACTGAACCGCCCTTGCTTTATTTGCTTTGTCGCTAGGGCGAGTACAGACAGCACTTCAGCTAATATTTTCACAATGATACCCGTCATGGTAGTGTTGAATGGGATCTCGGTATAGATACGTAGACGATTTAGGAAATTTGCGACGCATTCAAAGAGGTCAACAAGTGCATCATAACTTGCAGTGACTCCAATGGCGGCCTGATGGAACCGGGGATTCACAATAATTCAACTGAAGGAAGTAAGGAATAAACGGTACCGTGAGGAGAGCGTCGATGCCAACAAAGATTAATTTTGCAGGCTGGAACGGTACCTGATGGAGACGTAAGAAATCAATCAGAAATCCACTCGGTGGGACTGACCAGGCCGGCGACCTCGCTAAGAATACTAGAAAATGCATGGAGGACTTGCACTGCGGGGTTGAGCCAGTTGATCAATTTATGATTTCCGTCTCGATAGTCTTTGAACGCCTGTGCTTTGTCCTGAAGTAGCTGGAGGACAGAATCGGATGAATTGCAGTTCTGGATGATTTCGACGAAGGGATTTTTTGTGAGATCTATCCCGGTTTGCTTGGCGTAGTCATCCAATGCATCAAGGATCAACTGAAAGTTAGAAGTGGAAGCTACTGTCGAGGACATGGCTAGGGGACAAGTATTCAGGAGGGATATTGGGAGGGGCTAGGGTTGTGGGCTTTTGTCGTCCTCGCGGTGCACAGCCTTTCGATAGACAGTTTCCCATGCTCAACAGGTAGACGCGATGAGCGCTTGATACTTATACCAAGACACATACGCCTTCGGTGACATTATACTTCACACCCACCGATGCGATGGGTGCGCAATGAGAAAATGTAAAGTTTCTTGTATTGTCTCGTACTCACCGAAGGTAAGATATTGAGAGAGACATGAGCACACGCCCGTGACTCGGTAAAGCGGGCCGAGGCCGTGGCATAGAAAGACTCAGCGGGTTAAGGTGAAGACCTCAGCGTCTCAATTACAGTAAGCCCATTTCTCCATTCTGCGATGGCGTAACAGTCGCCTTTCTAAATGGTCTCCTACTTATCTTTTACACTCCATCCCAGTCGTAGCGATAACCTCCTCCATCTCTCAGCTCCCGCTCTCCACCGATTGCAGCCTGGAGAAAACGGGCGTGCCCTTCAAGCGCCACTCATTGTTTCTTGTCCACGTCTACATCCATAATAACCCCACCTAAGATGAAGACGGCCTTTGCCCGTAGCATATGCCAGCGGGTCCTTTCTCGGTGATGGTGGAAAGGTCTGGGTGCAGATCCATGTCCCCAGTTGTATGCTGGTTGTGGGCCAGAGTGCATTCCTTCTTCCAACTTACAATCTTTTCCCCATGGGCGTTGGCTTCTGTGGGTCGACGTGCAAACTTAGGCCTCACACTGTGCTAACTAAGGCGTCACTCATCACCTGGTGGAATCAACGGGTATGCGTTCGGACCACTTATATTCAAGTTCTCCATGTCCCGGTTGACCCAGTTTATTCGAGTAAGCTGGGACGTTTTACCGAGGCCTTATTGTGATGTTTTTAGTGATGGATAATAGGTGCAGTGATGTTCAGGTTTTCACCCGAAAAGTCTTACTCAACTCGCGCTTTTTTCTTTATGGTTCCCTTTTCTTCGGTCGTTGTCCTTTTTCGTCATCTGCTGTGAGTGCGTCTCCTTCCCGTGATTTGGACCTCTCTCCCAACCGCCCTCTTTCCATCCCTGTGTCCCGCCTCCTGACCCTCTTGGTTCTAGTGGTTGTGTTGGGGCAACCCTACCCCTGTATTCGCTCTCTGCATCCCTGTTCTTCATAAAGCGGCAACGGTGAAGTGCTTAGCCTGTGTTCCTTTCGGCAATGGCCTCATTGTAAAGTGAGCCTTGTCTCTGCTCGGAATGAGACTCTTCGGAGCGCCCGTGACATTGATCCGAGTTGTCCCTCCGTTCTGCCACCTGTCCCTTCAACACCATCGACGCGCCCTCACCCCCCCTCATCTAAGAGCCGCGTGACGGACTCTAACAAACCAAGCTTCGTACTGTACGCTCCTCCTTGATACCACTTACTTTTTCCCAATTCCTCCTAGTCGATCACTTCTATCACGGTACATGAACGTCGCCGTCTCTAATACTACTCATACAATCTGTTCCCTCTCACCGGATACGTTTTAGTCCAACCATATTTGACTCGGCCGACGTCGTTCGACGCCACGAAAGCTTTTGGCCGACCTCTCCTTCATGCGGCTCCAATTCGTAACCTCGCGGTCGACGCCTTTGCGCTCCTTACATCGCCGTTTCATTGACAGGCCGTCTCGCCCCTTACATTCCCGACCATACCCCCCCTCTTTTTTGTGTCCCTCGGCCGTAGTATCGGCCGAATCGCGGCCAGGTATTGACGCGCTCACATGTATATAAGCCACAGGGACTTCCTTTTCTGGCAACCACCACCACGACGCCTGTTCACGCAGACGGAAGGGCAGTGGAAGCACGAAACTGTAGAAGTATATACTCATTACTACAACTACCACAACCTCATTAATCCCTTACATTTCCCAACCCAAAATACCAAAAGTAACATCAGTAAACCACATGACCAAAGCTAGCCAAAAGGCAGCAGAAAGTCAACCACCTGCCACGCAGACAAGCGACAAACCAGGCTACTCCCTCCGATCCAAGGGCACAGCCGCTCCCCCAACACAGAAACAGCAGTCCACCTCAAAGACAGCTGAAAGCAATACTAGCACCGCCGCCCGGACCAACGCCAATGCTACCCAGGCGCCAGGAACGAGCACCTCCGAGCCGAAGCGCACAGTTACAGAATATCTCCACGTCATAGTAGTAGCTCTAGAAACTATCATCGCTTCACACGCACTACCGGAGAAGACCAAAGCAGCGCTCGCGAAGATCCAGCTCAACGCTAAACACGCCGAGGACGAAGCTAGCAAAGCCGCGGGCCAACAGCAATTTGCCGACAACGTAAAGGCCCTCCACAACTTCCTGAAGGCTGACCTGGCCCACTGGCGACAATCTCACGACGCCAAGCTGGAGCGCATCGCAGTCGATCAGAGCAAGATCCTAGAGCTCGCGGACAGCACGGCTAGATCCACGGAATCCCTGAAAGAGACCACCGAAAGGCTAAACAGCGAAATAAACAAAGTCAACGAATCTACAACCAGATTCGCTGACAATGCTAAGACCTATCGGGACGCCCTTGTAGCCAGCTCACCCCCCCCAAATACCGGGAAGAGCGTCGACCCGAAAATCCTAAGCGACCTCGACCGCAAGGCCAAACAGGTGCTGGTAGGATTCCATGACCCAGAGATCGAGAGAAAAAGCCAAGTGGAGCTAAAGGACAAAGCAAACGGCATTATTGCCTCCCTAGGGGAGCTATCCCCACCCGAGGGTGCTAAAGTTGAAAACGTGCTCAAGCTCCGCAGCGGCGGGGCGATCCTCCAGTTAAACAGTAAAGAGGCAGCTAACTGGATTCGCACAACGGAGGTCGAGATCGAGTTCACGAAATCCTTCGCTGAACTCGCACACTTCAGAGAAAGGCACTACCACATCCTCGTGCCTAGAGTGCCCCTCACCTTCGACCCAAACAACAAGGAGCACCTCAGGGAAATAGAAGAGGCCAACAGCCTCAGCGCCTCCTCGATCGTCAAGGCCAGATGGATCAAACCCGAATACAGGAGAACTCCCGGGCAGAAACTCGCACACGCCTCTCTAACCATATCCTCTGCCGCAATCGCTAACAAGCTTATAAGGGATGGCATGTACATCTGCAACAGCAGAATCACACCCACAAAGCTTAAGCAGGAACCGTTGCAATGCATGAAATGCAGAGGGTGGGGGCACATGGCGATGTCCTGCCTAGAACCAAAAGACACCTGCGGCAATTGCGCAGGAGATCACCAAACGCGCAGCTGTCCCTCCCCAGAAAAGCGCTTCTGCGTCTCTTGCAAATCCGACACGCATGCTAGCTGGGACAGGAAATGCCCGGAATTCGTCAGACGGTGCCACAAACACAACGAGAGACACCCCGATAACAACATGGAGTACTTCCCCACTGACGAAGACTGGACGCTAACTTCCAGACCTGTCAGGATCCCACTCGATGAGCGGTTCCCGCAACACTACGCTGTCGCCAGTCTCCCCCTGCCAAGCAACAAACAGCGCGCTCCCCCTACACGCCCCATCGCGAAACCATCGAAGCGATCCCGCCGCCGCCCAGCACCAGATTCTAATGCGGAGCAAGCGACCCTGGATCGCTTCCTGCTAAAGCCCATCCAAAGGCAGGACGCAAACGGTACAAGTAGCGAGGAGGCCCCTCCTGTTGACGAGGGAGGCTCTGACAGCTCGGACGACATTGACGAAATGACCGAAAAATTCCTCAATGACGGCGCAATCCACGATACAACAGGATGGAATTAAACGACACCCAAACCAGGAACGCCAAGTTAAGAATATGGCAGCAAAACGTCAACAAATCCCCTAACTGTCAGCACGACCTCATCAGCAGCGGACGTCTGGCAGAGGCAAAGATAGACATCGTAGCGCTGCAGGAACCGGCCATAAACTTCCTCAACAAAACGATAGCCGCGAAGGATTGGATAGCCATATACCCCACCACCCACGCTTCCGAACCAAATGCCACACGCGCTATCATTCTCATTCGCAGTAATATCCTAACTGATACCTGGACACAGATCGACTTCCCTTCCGGCGATGTTACGGCAATACAAATCGTAGGAGAATGGGGAAAAATTAGCATATTCAATGTCTATAATGACTGCACACACGACAACACAATACACACGCTAACCAAATTCCACAGAACACACGAGGACCTCATCCTAGGAGGCGAAAATCCCGCGCACCTCCTCTGGATCGGAGACTTCAACCGCCATCACCCCCACTGGGACAACCCAGAAGACAATCGCCTCTTCACCAGGGAAGCACTCGCAGCCGCTGAAACCCTAATAGGAGCCATCGCGGAAGTAGGCCTCGAGCTAGCCCTACCAAGTGGCATCCCCACACACCAACACAACGCCACAAAGCGGTGGACACGGCTCGACCAAGTCTTCCTCTCTGATCACTCTCTTGAAGCGCTGATATCCTCCAACGTGCAGGAACAATGGCGAGGAATCAACACAGATCATCTCCCCATACTCACCATACTGGACCTCACGTTAACCAATGTCTCTCCCGCCGAAATACGCAACTTCCGGGACGTAGACTGGGAGCAATTCAGGGAGGCGCTAGGGAAACGTCTCGCTGTCCTAGGCGTCCCACACTGGATCACCACGCAGGCTCAATTAGATGATGCATGTACTAAGCTAACGCACGCGATTCAGGACGCAATCACGGATAAAGTTCCCGCATCCCACATCTGTCCAAAATCGAAACGCTGGTGGACCAGAGAACTCACCATGCTCAGACGTCAAGCAAACAAACTGGGGAGACAAGCGTACAAGCTAAGAGGCCACCCTTCCCACCCGATTCACGAGGAGCACGCAACGGCGAGCAAACTGTACGACAGGACGCTCAAAGCCACAAAAACGCAGCACTGGCGTGACTGGCTTGAAAGAGCTGAGGACCCTGATCTCTGGACAGCGCACAAGTACCTCACGTCGCCAGCAGGGGACGGGGGAAAAACGCGTATCCCAACGCTCAAATACACGTCCAATGGCACAGAAAAAGAAGCCTCCTCCAACTCGGAAAAAGGACACGCCCTGGCTAAGGCTTTCTTCCCGCCCAAACCAGATGCTGATGACATACCACAGAACGCCACCTATCCCGAACCGGCGTGCAAAATGGACGCGATCACCAGAACTCAGATAGAAAAACACCTCCGGAAACTTAAACCCTACAAAGCACCAGGCCCAGACGGCATCCCCAACATCGTCCTGAGTAAATGTGCTGATTTGGTAACCGACAGGCTGTTCTACATCTACTCTGCTATGAGCGACCGCAAACTCTTTTACTCCCCATGGAAGAGCTTCACAACCGTGGTACTCCGGAAACCAGGCAAACCCAGATACGACGTCCCCAAATCATACCGCCCCATCGCACTCCTAAACACGATGTGGAAATTGCTAACCGCGATTCTTGCAGAACTCCTCATGCACTACGCGGAGACGCACAGGCTCCTCCCAGAGCACCACTTCGGAGGCAGGAAAGGCCGTACGACAACTGACGCCATGCATCTGCTAACGTTCAAAATAAAAGACGCCTGGCGCAAGAAGCAAGTAGCCTCGGTGCTGTTCCTCGACATAGAGGGAGCGTTCCCAAACGCCGTCCCAGCACGCCTAGTACACAACATGAAGCGGCGAGGTGTCCCCACAAACCTCGCCAACTTCACGCTTGGCATGCTGCAAAACCGCACCACCACCCTACGGTTCGACGATTACAATTCAGATCCCATACCCATCAACAACGGCATAGGGCAAGGCGATCCCCTCTCAATGGCACTCTACCAGTTCTATAACGCGGACATACTCGAGATCCCGAGCGGCCCAGGCGAAACGGCAATAGCATACGTTGACGACGCCCTCCTTATTGCCACAGCCAAAACCTTCGCAGAAGCGCACCATAAACTCGAAGACATGATGCTGAGGCGAGGCGGAGTCATCGAATGGTCCACCACTCACAACTCCCCACTCGAGTTTTCCAAGCTCGCACTTATAGACTTCGCTCACCAGAGCTGCACACAGGAACGCCTCCCGCTCACCCTACCCAACGTGGTAGTCCCTCCCTCACGCAGCGCCAAGTACCTAGGAGTCATCCTAGACCAACACCTCAGTTGGATCACGCACCATGCCCACACCATCGAGAAAGGTTCGAAATGGGCGGCACAAATCAAACGGGCGACCCGCGCCTCCTGGGGGCTATCTCCGCAACACGCCAGGCGACTATATATCAGCGTAGCACTCCCCAAAATCCTCTACGGTGCAGACGTCTGGTACGCCCCAGCACGCGGCCCAGAGGCCAGCCCCCACAGGCAAGGATCAGTTAAGATGGCCAAAGGCATGACCACACTGCAAAGAGCTGCAGCCATCGCGATCACAGGGGGACTTCACACCTCTCCCACTGATGCCCTAGACGCACACGCTAACCTGCTCCCGGCAGGTCTCATAGTCGACAAATGGTGTCAAAAAGCGGCCACGCGTATATCCTCCCTCCCCCCGGAACATCCGCTGCATAAACCCGCCAAGCATGTAACCAGCCAAAACATAAGAAGGCACCGCGCGCCCCTACATATACTCATGCAGGCATACGATCTCAACCCCACTAAGATCGAAAAAATCCCGTTTACGGCAAGGAACCCGGCGAAAGCCAAATCCTCCCCAGTCAGGATCGACATCCCACAGGACAAGGAGTCATCCAAGCGCACAGACCAATGTGCCCCAGAAACAGTAAAGGTATACACTGACGGCTCCGCACACAACGGCAAGGTAGGCGCCGCTGCGATCATATACCAACCAGGAGTACCCAAACATACGCTGCACTGTCACCTCGGCTCCGTCGACGACCACACAGTATACGAGGCGGAGCTAGTCGGCCTCCTCCTCGGGCTCCAACTCATAAAATCGGCCCCAAAAAGCAAAACCGCATGCGCAATCGGAGCAGACAACCAAGCAGCGGTAAAAGCAGTACAAACGGAACTGACCAGCCCAGGGCAATACCTCGCAGCTAGTTTCCTACTCACAGCGTCACAGTTAAGAAAGCAGCGACACACGGACAAATTCTCGCTCACGCTGCGCTGGACAGCAGGTCACTCCGGCATCCAGGGCAACGAGGAAGCAGACGCAGAAGCCAAAAAGGCGGCGGAAGGGCTTACCTCAGACACCGCACTTCTCCCACCCATCTTACGCCGACCCTTAGCAAAAAGCACAGCTGCCGTGAAGCAGAAACACAACAAAAAACTGAAGGCCAGCTGGGCGAAGCAATGGCGCGAATCGCCACGCGGAAAAAGAATTCACGCGATGGACAGCTCAACCCCGTCACGGAGATTCATCCAAGCAATCAGTAACCCCAAGCTCCCCCGGCGCTCTGCAAGCACAATCACACAGCTAAGGATCGACCACGTCCCCCTAAACAGTTATCTCACCCGCTTTCATAAGGTTGCGAACGCGCAATGCCCAGCGTGCGGTGACCCTAACGAAACAGTCGAACACTACCTACTGAAATGCCCCAAATACACACACGAAAGATGGGCCCTCAAAAAGAAAATCGGCGGTGAACTAACGCTCGCTGCACTCCTAGCGAACGAAAAGGCGGCGGTCCCACTAGCCAACTACATAGACGCCACCCACCGATTTACTAACAAGGTGAGTCAAATAAACGCACAGTAAACACGCTACGCGAAAAGACACCCAGCAGATCCCACCAACCGTGAAGTCAAAACACGTTAAAATACTGACCCCACCAACACCCTCCCTGTAACGTAGACCGCGGACGCGCAAGATCGGCGCACCGCAACACCAAGCCTATCGGAACGGACGACACGAGGAAGTAACCAACGGATGCACAGCGCAGGCCAACACGCCCCACACCAAGGCCTGCCAGACACACCCGCACCCCACCAACTTCCCCCGCGCGAATTGCTCCGCGCACGACTCCACCGAAGCCCTACGATACGCCACGAATGCCGACATAAAGGCATGGGAGAAGGCTTTCAGGTAGCAGAAATCAGTGAAAAGGAGCAGTTTACATTAGATCCACGTAAATGTATAGTGCTACATAGGGTTCTGTACCCCAAGGCGCACAATAATGGATTCGAAAATAAAATAAAATAAAATAAAATATAAGCCACAGTAGGAGCCCTTTTGAAAAAAGGGAAGGTTTTATCGAAGTTCTTTGTGTTCTCGAACGCCTCAGTGCGATTTCCCTCCTCCGGCCTTTCCTCCTCGAACTTCGTCGCGCTAATCCGGGCTATCGCGCCGTCACGCGCTCGCGGTCGAATGGCAGGAACCTATCCCTGTCTCTTTATCTGTCTCTCTGTCTCTGTCTCGACTTCTGTCATCAGTATTCCCTGTTTCTCGTTCCGATCGCGGGAGAGCTTACCTCGTCTTGACTCGCTCGCTTCTCGTGTCTTGGTCTCTCTGAGACATCCCCTCCCATCTTTCGGACTCGCGCTCGCGCTCCTTGAGCTCGCTTCATCACCACGGGATCCATTGCAGATGTTATCGACGCGCAGGGGACTTGCCAACGTTCCCGCTCTTTCCTCAAGGTAGCCTTACATGGGAGGAAGGAATATGGGGCATGCTTAGTGTCTTGCATGTTCCTGCTTTCCGGAAAGTGGACTTCGTTTCAAATCGCTCGCGCTTCCCATCACAACGGCCTGTGCGACATGTTCAGTGATATTTTGAGGGTGAGTGTACCCAGTTTATGCTTTTGCGTTTACAGATTTGCCTTCCGCCGTGTACTTGGAGCCCCTATCGCCAGACGAGTTGCCCATGCAAATAAACTCGCACTTAAGCACGGATGTTGTAGCGAGAGGGATTGTGGATTCCGTAATTGAGGTAGAGCGTGCGCTCTGCGTACATGCGCGTTCGGGCGTCGGTGACTCACATGTGGGTAACACGGTTTCCATCGTGCTTCTTTTCCAGTACCAGCCAAGTTATCCCCAACTGTTTCATTCTAAGGTAGCGTTCGCAGGGAAGTTCCTCGGCATGGTGCGCGATTCTGCGTTTTTCTTGCGACTTGTGGTTGATGTGTACACATTTCAAGTGGTGCCTGTCTGTCCTGATCCTGATGACCATGATGATTAGAATGCTTCCGACCATGCGTCCGCGTTTTAGGTCTACCAATTCCATTCTCTTCGCCACACCTTCTGTACATTCACATACTGGGCTTTTCTCTCGCTTCCTACCGGCTGCATTCTCCCGTTTGAACAGAGCCTCCTTTCATTTCCCTTTCCTTGCAGGGGCATGCCCGCCCCGTGTATCCCATTCCCCTGCTGTCGTCAAGCTATTCTGGGAGCGGGGCCTCCTTTCTTCATCATCGACATTCCGCTCTGCACCTTTCACGATAACACCAGATCTGCGGCGACAACGTTGGATCGCGTACGTGAGGTGCCTTCCATGGCATGGCCGATGTTACCATCCCCTGCGACTCTGGCATCCCTCTCCCTTAATATGTGTCACTCGAGCTCACGAAACACCGCCACAGCATCGACTTCCTGTTCGTCCCAGTCGATCCCGGTGACATTTCACTGTTGCTTTTTTAGCGACAGTGCCAGGTTATTGGAATGCCAACACCGGCCCGGTCCGGCCGAACCTTGGTTACATGCAGCTGTACCCTTCCCGCCACGACAGAACCTGCGTCGCTTCACGCTGTTCGTAGTGCCGTCTTGCTTACAACTTCACCCGATCACAGGCCTGCTCGACAGAATGACACTTCTCTTCCTCCTGAAAGTCAATCTCTATCAAAAAGACAGATCTCTCTCATCAGCGTGTTCGACGGCTCTGCAAACAACTACAAATGAAACCACAAACCATCAAATGCCAAAAGAAGATCGCCAAAGACGCGGCCATCGCGAAATGGGCGGAGCCCTGGCACCAATCCCCATGCACATCACTAGTGTACCACACAGTGCATATACGGAACGTCTTGAGGTGTAGCATACCGGTAACACCCCGTCTACTTGCACAACGTTTTGAGGAGTGTTGGGAAACGCTGCTGCCTTTGTTTCCCCGCTATACATTCCCATTGCCATTCCAACAGAGTCCCTTCCGTGACTAGTCTTACAAGACCGCTCCGAACTCTCATCACCTTACCCGGCCTTTCTGCCAGAAACGTATCGGGTCCTATTAGAAACGGGGGAAGGAAGACGAACATCCACATGCTCCGAGTGTCTCTTGCCAATCGTCCGGCTCTGGCGGAGCTATGGCTCGCGCGTCTGTTAATACCATGCTTCTCTCAGATCTGCAGACATGGGTAAGTTAGAGAATAAACGTTCGAGGGTGATAAGTCTTCCAGAAGCGTTCGTTGAGATTGATTACTGTACTGAGCTTTAGACTTCTCGCACTGGTTAAGAACCTGTGTTTTTTTTTTTTTTGGAATCGATTAGTGTGTGCCTTCGGGTACAGAACCCTATGTAGGACACCGGGTGTATACGTAGTGATGCTGCTTTGTTCCGATTTATTCTGGCGTTAAGAACCTGTGTTTCAAACTTGCCCCCCGAGCCATACGCTCTAAATAACACCGTAAAAATACGTTGACTCAACGCAGTCCGTCGCAGCAAGAATCGCTACTGTGGTGCCATCCGACCCATCAATAGATGCCAAGAAAACGGCGCAAATAACGTAAAACGCGTAGTGGCCATACAGTACAATAGATCTCCAAAATCCCTCGGGACATATACTCACGGTGTTATCACGCTGCTCCTCTTGTCGGAGAACGATCCTCCACCGTCACGCTGTCGGGAGATCCATCATGATCACGTGAAGACCGAGTGACTCGAGACCACACACTCACGGACGCCAGCTTGTCAAGGCAAATCTCGGTCGCCTTTCCAATATGTACGACCATAGCCTCACATTCTCGTGATTGAGACTCCATGTCTTGAGGGAGATGCCGGATGGGAGAATGGTATGCGTTGTTGATGGATCCCATTGCGGGCGTGAAGGACGAGGACGAACCCAAACTTTTCAGTCCGGTGCGTGCGATAATCAGCGTTGGAGAGAGCGCCTGTATAGAACCTCATGAGTGTCACATGCAACCGAAAAACGAAGAGAATGAGGGAATAAAGCGCACGCTGATCTGACCAAGTGCTGCGGCGAATACGGGGGCTATGTTCGTCCCCGAGAACCCGAGCATGAAGATAGTCATGACGGTGTAGAGCGCGCCCGATTCTACAAGGGTCCCGAGGATGGCGCGACGGGATGCCTGAGTTCCCATCGGGTTCCACTGGATAGATATCCAGACTTGGTAGCTGATCAGCAGCGTTGCCCCGAATTGCGTCGCTATCGAGAGCGCCCATGTCGCGACCAGCCAATTGTGGACGCGCGCAACGAAGATGCTGCCGTTCGCGGAAAGCTGCGCGATATGAGCGACGGCAGTGTAGCCGGTAACTGGGGGTGGGAAAGCGTTAGATACCCTAGAAGAAGTGGCTAACGAGCCCCGAATTGACCTGCGGTGGCAATGCAGAGCACAATCTGGGGAATAGAACGGAAAAGACATTGTCAGTGACGAGTCGTCGCGTCGGAAGACCCGACGTACGAATGGGAGACAGAGCCGGAAGTTGCGATTCCAGATTATCCATAAGCGCCAAATCTGATCATGCGTTGAGTTTACCACGTGCTATGTATCGCCAGTGACGACATACTAGGATGGCATCGCCGATGAGACTCTAAGGCATTAAAATGATAATAACGAGCGGTCCGTCAGAATACCTGTGTTAAGATCTTGGGTGGGATGCTAGGCTCACGTTTGTGATATATAAGACGTCTAGCGTTATATGCTCCGGCGATGCTCCACTGAACAAATACTGCGAACGCCCGTCGAGGGTGCCCGCTGCGCCAACGTAAGCTCTGCTTAACTGGACGAGCATGGTGGTGATGTGCCCTGTGGCAAGTGCGAATTGAACTGAGGCCACGATCAGCATCATTCTGCGCGCTTGACGTGAGTTCAAGTTACAGGATGATACCGGAAGGACCAACTCACAAATTTGACCCCTTCAATCCCTTCATGTGCAATACATGTACGCATAAGCTGAAGACGCATATGCTGTGAATTCCGGAGGGTGTCATGAATCGGACAAAAGAGGAGATAAGAAGAACTGCGTACTTGATCCCTGTTCAGAAGGGCCAATGGGGTCCCTGTCAGGAGATACTGTTGCCAGCGCGGGATAGAGGTCATTCTGAACACACCGTAAAGAGGACCCACGATCCACGAAGCAATAAGGTAAACCGAACTCCAAGACAAGCCTGAGTCACCTGGGGACGCATTTAGAGGGCTAGACATGTTTAGCTAAGAACCGGGGGGGGACGCACCAAAATGGCCAATCCGTTAAGTACTTGTTTTGGAGGCTCGGAAGCACATGTAGTACGGCAGAGGGAGAACACCCCTGCACGCCGAGCCAAATACAAGGGGGAAGATGACTCAGGTTGACTGATGACCGTCCAAGCGCCACCAATAAAGTTGAGGCTGTTCGCACGAGCACCGAAACACTGCCCACTAATATATAAGAAACCCAAGCGTTTCCTTTCTCCAGAGGGATAGTATGATGGGGGAAAGTACATGGTAACGAGCTGCCAGTGGGCGTGTCAGGCGTTTCCTCGTAGTGATTACGGGCTCCCGGGCTGTTTCATACGTGTTGGAGTAGAGTTGGCATCATCGTATCGAGGCCCAGGTGGGTGGCGTACAACTAGTTTACAATTGAAAGGGAACAGGCGCCTGCCCATGACAGGCTTGTCGCGTTGTGGGGGGAACCAACACAGCATGTCATGATATCCTGTCCTGGATGTCGTACCCACCGCAGCCAAACAAACAAAGTAAAATAATGTCGACCCACCCTAGACCGCGGTTTGCCGCAGTGGTTGGCAGTGGGTGTGAGAGCCTTTTCAAATGGGCCTATCGTCCGAGTCAATCAAATCTCCTAAAAGGCAGTTTAAGGCACGCCCGCAGGCGAGAAGTAACACATATGTATTATCACGGGCGTTAGTTGCAGCGCAACCTGCCCCATCCCCATTCATAAACACTGTCATGAATTCATCTTCACCCAGGCGAGATATTTTGTTCATGGGATACATTTTTTGGACATAATTAACTGTCGTACTTATAAAGCTTATTGCTGTCGTGTCGTGAGAGGTCATTCGTAAAACAGGATGCAAGACGTGTGGGGAGATAAAGCAAGCAAGAGAAATGATATGGCGTCGTGAAGGTATCGCAGGTGTATGTAAGGGGTTGGTGAGGAAGATGAAATGGAACAAGAAAGTGGTGGGGAGATGAAGGTGAGTAAGTCAATGGTGTCTAGCAAACACCACGTCAAGAAAACGAAAGGAGGATCAGTTAGCCAGTCTGTCCAAGATTCAGTCTGCACAGAACACCCAATAAAGTAATGACACCGGTGGACATCATGCGTGGCTCGCATCATCACGCCCCGCAACGCGGTTCTGGAGGATGCTGAGGTGACTCGGGATGCTCCAGTTCCCATTCCACGATCTCGGTGGCGGTTCTCCACCAAGTCGCATCCGCCCGTCCATGGGGGATGCGGGAAGCGCGACACCTTACCCGTAATCGGATCTGTCACCGGTGTGTGCGTCATGACGCTGCTTCGCGTCGCTGTCGACGTCACCATCGCGAGTGGCAACACAACAACCTCCGGCGGCGGAGACGGCGCGCGGACTCCACGCGACGGTGACGGAGCCGCAAAGTGTCGCCCGGTAGTGGAGAGCGGGGGAGACACCTCTCCTGGGTTGCGTCGCACGAGGTCGCGCTCGGTCGAGGAGATGGAGCTGGAATGAGCGAGAGACCTGAGGCTGCTGGCCGTGAATCGTCGTAAGTGGTCAGAGTTGGGGTTGAAGGCAGGCGCGGAGCCGGATGCACTCAGAGCTGAGTGCGGGCTCAAATGTGATCGCATCGAGTGCAGCGATCCCTGTTCAGAGACTGTCGCTTCACGCGGGTACACGATAGTTACGGGCTAAGATAAATACAATCTTAGCACAGCCACAAAATTAAAGAGAGCAAGCTCACTAGACCAAATGTCGTGCGTTGCTCGTGATAGACTGGGAGTGCGTCTTCCAACCGCTCTATAGTGATAGCACCGCTCGCATTTGGGGAGGGGTCAGTCGCCAACTCATGCCGTGAATGCAAACCTAGGGCGGTGAGGCCAGGTGGGGCCGACAATCTCCTCGTTGATGATGCTAATGCAAACAGCGACGCGGGACGTGGGATGGACACGTCCAGATAATCGACCGCATCATCCGGGTTGCCAGTATTTGGTGAGGTAGGCTCGTACACCGGAGGTCCTTCACTTTCGTCAGAGGCGCGTATTGGGTCCGCATGATAAGGGAGAAGGCTCAGTATAATCATTGCGACCAATTGACGCCGTGCCCTGGGGAAGCGGAGATATGGGAGGTGACGTCGACGACACGTCCTCGCGTGACGGTGCATCAGAAAAAATGGTGTTTCCAGACCTTGCAGAACTTGCACCCAAAGCACTCACCCCCGATATGGGACGAGCACCGTCACGATAACTCATCTCTGAGCGTAGCTGGGGATTCAAATCACGTCCAACCTCCAGTTCGTTGACTGTGAGTTGTCGACTGAAAAACGAGGGGTATCCCAATTGACTCTTGCTCCATGCAAAGGCATTCCAGAGGGCCAAAGGGTGGCCAGGTCCTTTGTCTGACCTACACACGCTGAGCCGTGCACAGCAAGGCCAACTCCAGGTCATTTCCTGGTGTCATTGAGCGTTCGCTGTTTAACAAATTTCCACGAATCACGTGAAACATTAAGATTGAGTGTAGGTGGCGGCATCATCGGGCCCAAGCTCTGCCTCATCGGGTGCCTTGACGAGGTCATGGTTCTGTAATGAGCCCGAGGGTGGTTCAGCGAGCTGCTCGCGCGAGATAACATATCGACGTCCAGAGTCGCGGGGTATCGACGGGACGTGCTGTGGACTGGGCATCCCTCATGTCATGAGATGCACCTCTACCGCGACGGAGGAATGCATCGTGATCATCCCCGCGGCTTTGCGGAGAGCCCTCACCAGTTGAGTGCAATTGCATATCAACATCGGCATTCTGGTCGTCATCGTTTCTGTGGACGTCATGACACATCCACATAACTTGGTTTGTTGGGGTTCAGGGCGGTAATTACGCGGGCATTGGCCGCGTTGGCGTCTACGCAAGAAGAAGATGACGAGGAAGAGCAGCAGCAACGAGCCAAGTACTGCCCCAAGGACAGTGCCGACAATCCCCCGTACATGGTGCTAGTTCGATGACAATTCACCACCGAATGGTAATGAAGAAGAGGGAGACGGTCGTGAGGCAGACTCGGATGACGGGTTTGGTCGCGCAGTGGAGGGTGCGGCGGTTACGGGGGTGGTATCGCTAAAGTTGAGGAGGGCACGGTTGACGCAAGAGTTGTGGGTCAAGGATGGATGGATTGGATGGTGACGGCGCCGGGGACGACAACTCACCGTAGACCCAGACATCGTCAGGACCAAGAGGGATCTAAAATAGAGAAAGGTCATAGGTGCACCAGCCATTTCAAAAACACATGAACATCGGCTCTATTGACAATCTGAAGGATATTTTGGTAAAGTGGAGGGCCACTGAGTTTTGTTGTTGTCATGGAATATAACATCGATAGCGACACATAGTTGCACCGTGGAGTCGTCAATGAATATCGAGTACTGTAAATGATCAAATTTAACGTGATGGGGACCAAAAATAATAATAAGGGAGTACAAACCTTCTAATAGCGAACCGATCTCCACGATGCTAACACTTGTATGGACGACGATCTCCGGTATCTGGAGTGATAGGGAGAAAGATTTAGCTTAAAGACAGGGGAAGAGTGGAGAGAGTGGGTTAGTTGGGGAAACTCTAGCTTATGGAATCGCATGTGTCTGGCTACATGTTGTGGACGAGTGAAGCTTGCTTGACAAACAGGACACTTGTGGTCGCCAGCCATTGCAGTAGCAGTAGTTCTACCCCCTCCCGTGAGAATACTGACATCATTCACCCTTCCCACCCATTTCATCCCTTGCATCACCCCTCCTTGACTGTAGCTCCTCCGTCTCTCGGTTCCTTTCCTTTCCTATCTCCCCCTAAACCTTCGTCAGATGACTCAGATCCGTCCCCACCACTTTTGCCCGGGCCTTCTATTTACTCCCTTTTCTCTATGCCCCAACAGGTACTAATTGTATATGTCACCGCCTCGAGATCGTGGCCGTGATCAGCCCACTACCAATGACGTCAGCTCTTCTGGTTTCTCGACACCAATCCGCTGTCCCTGGGTTGTCAACTTACCTGGGCGCGTCCACCGCCGTGAAGACCTCTGCGTTTTGTCTGTTGTGCAAACCAGCAAAGAGAAAGGGGGGAGGCGTCAGTTGACCTAACTCTTACGGCGTAACCAGTCGGGGATGACAGAGGACGAAGGGACAGGGCATTGATCGAAAAAAGAACCACCCGTCGCTCCCCCGTCATCTTCCGCAGATGACATTTCCTTAAATGGAACAAAACTGACGCAGTACGATTGTGAGGCCACGTACGGTGTCGTGTTGTCCACTCCGATATATTTCATATCCACCGCAATATAGTGCTTGTTCTGCAGAGCGTACCGGACCGTCTCCACACCCGCATTCTCAGCAAGTACGCGTTGCGCCATCTTGTAAAGCGTTGCCTACAGGGCGTTAAGTGCACATCCCATCATTATTGTTGACACCCAGGAATAACGTTAGCCCTCGATCGGCAACTAGAGTAGTTGGCAGAATCGGGGCGCATTCCTCCGTTGCTACGCACCTGTACGCTCGCACTCTCATCATGCGCAAACACGTTCAGCGTGAGTTCTCGCGCCAGCGCCCCTACCTTGGCGTCTTCCCACGCGTACACGTCCTCACCCTCGTTCTTGTTAAGGTTTTGTTCCCCAAATACGAGCCCCATCTCGTCCCTCGGAAGTTGCACGTCCACTTCCCCGTACGTGTATCTCAATTCAATCGACGTGCTGAAGATCCGGTCATCCACCTCGGCTAGCGTCGTATACTCGTCCCGCACAAAGTTTTCGAATGCCGATCCCGTCGACCTGAATGCTGAGCACAACGCGCAGCCCATTTTAGGCAAGGCGAGAAAAGATGTGAAACGGCGCCAACGACACACCGAGAAGGTCCTTCAGTCCCCCAGCCACCCGCGCTACTGCGCCGTCCCCATCCCTCTTGCGCGCCACCTCGACCTCAACAAATCGCTTCTCCGATCTGTCGCGCCAAAACGCGTGCTTGTGTCCCGCCGCCCCGTCAGAACCACCGGCACCGATGCGCGCCCAG